>CAODLS011532949.1:0-29694 GCA_948243855.1 Flueggea neowawraea
CTTGTGTAACAATTAAAGGAGTAAGTATTAGAAGAGTAAAAGTTCTTTCTTTTCAAGTTGTTTGGTTACATTATAGTAGTAAATAAATGATTGAAAAACTATTCATCTCTAATATATAGCTACGTTATATATGTAGATAAACTAAATATATGTAGTAATAATAATATTAATAATTTAAAATAAATTTATTTGATATATATTTTTTCAAGTAAAAATAAATAATCGTTATATGTAAATAAATTCAAATTTGATAAATAAAAATAGCATAACTTATTTTTATATTCATATGTTTGATTTATTATTAAATATAGATAGTAACAATAACAAAATTTATTATTATTCATAATATTTTAAAAAATAAAATACATAATATAAATTATGTAAATAAATTATGTAAATAAATTATTAACAATTGCATTCATGATTAAAATTATAAAAATAAGTTAGATAAAAAAATAATGAAATTTTATTATATTTTAGCAAATTAAAACTAAATACCATTAAGAATTATTATTTGTAAAATAAAGTAAATGAAAGTTATAACAAAAATATATACAAATTTCTATTATTTCAATTGATTTTTGTCCTCTTTGCTACATTTTACCCTAATCCCACTTAGGGTATTGTTTACTCTCACTTTTGAGGATAAACATTACTCTCTTGAATGATTATAGAATATCGGAAAAAGAAATCAAACAGCCATAAACATTACTAGAGTAATTTTTATCCCATCTTTACCTCCTACCAAAAGTACCTTAAAAAGTAAAAATTAAAGTTTCAATTCAATTATTTCTGGAATAAATGTATGACTTTTTACATTTGTATATATCTAGTTTGTTATTAATATATTGTTACTTCTTTTACATATTTTTCCTAAGAAAAGACACTTTATTTTTATTTCAAAATTTTCTGATACTCGTGTAAATACCACATAAAAATTGCATTTTCAAACACTTCAACTATCAAACGTAAATTATAAATTCTTTGCAACTGTTTCTGAACCAAAATGTATATAATTTAATAGCCAAAACGTTTTGCATTTTGACAAAGTTAAAATGATCAAAACCGACTTGTAATTTCTGAACTAGACAGACAAAAATTAGAGAAATTTTCAAGAAAAGTCCATTTTTAATATTTTCTATCACAAGAATATTCAAAAATCAAGATTTCATCTATTCATACAACTAAATCATACTTAGATCCTATCATACGTTACCATCAACGAGATCAAAATTTTAAGACGTCCATGTTCTTCCAAAATTTCAGGGATTTTTTCATCCGTGAAAACCATGCCGCTTAAACCTTGGATTCGGAACTGCTGCCGGGATCTGACACTAGTCTGATCGGTCGGTATATTCTTCCCGGAGCTGCAAAATCTGACAAAAGCCCATCTGTCAATCAATACTTATCCCAATTTCCGGCACCTGCGACATCTAGCAACATTCTTCAATTTTCTATAAGCTCCCCCCTTCCAGTTTCCCAGCTTCAATAGACAGGTATAATATTCTGCAGCAAACCAAGAATGAAAACCATGAAATAATATGACAAAGCTGGGAGATTTAAATCATAGTAAGTTATCATAGAAAAGGAAGTGACTGCAACAGCAACATAATTTAACACACAGATGCATATTGAGAAATAGTAACAAGAATGTTAAGTTGGGCATTGACCTTTGCAGTTAATTAGGATTCCCTCAAGAAATTGAGCTTGTTATAGTTGTCAACCGAACAACTGAATGTTGTATTCTGCGCCTTTCTTCATCAGGTATTTCTGAAGACTGAATAAGAAATAAAAAGAAATTCAATAAGAGTGATGCAAAAGTTGAACGAGCTGCAAACTAACATATAAGCAAAAAGAGAACAAATACATGCTGCCTCTGGACCATGGAAGCCTATTAATTACTGCTGAATACTATTTACATAGTCCATTCGTTCCCAAAAAAACAATTTTCTCCTCTCATTTCTCTAACCATAGCATCATTAAAGAGCATTGATCCAAAAATTACAGTTAACACAATCATGAATGCAGCATTCTTTGTGGTCACAAGTTCCGAAGTACATGCATCTCTTTCCTTTTGGAAAAAAATGTCTTTATGCTCGACTACTTCAGACACATAAAACACAATTACAATGTTAACATGAAATATGATAGTGTATACCTGTAAAGAGAATATTCTTTGTGAAATATTATCTATCTCTGGTTTTGATGAAGAAACTAATTCTCGAATCCTAGCATCACCATGCATAAATAGGAGGACAGAAACAATGGCATCTATCCTTCTTGCACCATCTACTGTAGCATAAGTGTGATCGTCCGACAAAAGTGATGGACTACTTTCAGATATAATGGACCCCAATCCATTCAGGGACAAATTTATAAGATTGTGGATTCTATCAAACAAGAGAAAACAAGGAAGAATGTAGTATTGCCATGTCTGCATATCAGCTGAGCCCACACACTCAACATCATCTTCTGGAACATACTGTTTGGATGGCATGATTCAAATGCAAGTCAGTAAGAGAAAATGATGCTGGACGCTAATAAAATATGCTTCAGAGGCAACATATCATGAAAGCGCACTACAGAAAGGGTCAAATACTTACAAGCACAACACTAATGAGATAAGCTGAAAGGAAATTGCCCAGACTGATGACGCTTTTTTCAGAAACCCTTGTGGGTTTAGAGTCCAGTGACACAAGCACTCTAAGCATTCCACATGCATTGTCTAGGGGTAGCTTTGATGACTGAAAATTTGAGCAATGACACCACTGTAAGTTCACAATTCAAGGGAAATGTTCCAAAGACCATCAGTAATCAAAGAAGATAAAATAAATAAGCTGCTCTATCACACCACCTTATCCCCACCTCTCTCACTCACCAAAACCAGTGAAACATTATAAATGTTCTGTTCTTTTTTTCATAATCAAAGTATAAATCTCTCTAGCATCACAAAAACAAATATGCTAACAAAACACATATACTGAGTTTAACTTACCAACTGATCTAGTATCAATTGCTCTAGTATCATAACAAGAAGAGAATTATCACCCATCTCTGGCAGGCATGAGCAAACAACTCCGATCATTGACTTATAAGTTCCAAGGTTTGAGGTCTTTGTATCATTCTCCAATGCAGCATAATTATGTCCTGCAGACAAATCCTTTTCACCATTCAATAAAAACCAATTAATCACTGACAATACAAGATTTCAAAGATGAACTACCTTGTAACCTATGAGGGAAGATGTTAAATTGGGAAACCAAAGTGATTAAGAAGCTGGCATGGTCTGCAATCTGAACATGTCCAGCTTTATAGGCTGAATGCAGAACCTCTATGATTCGAAACAACACCACACTATCCAGATCAGGACCTTCAAGTTATAGGAGAAAATATATGAGAATAATGAGGTTGCAAAATTCAACAGAAACAGCATAAACTTGCTTGTTCAGAAGTACTAAGCTATCCTTAAAAATTAGATTCTTAACATCAGCAAGAGTAATCCTAAGAACACCAACTAATAACAAAAGAAAAAGTTCCACATAGAAATGTACTCCCTATAGGCATGACAAAATCTACAAGTTAATCTTCAAGGAAAATCTTATCCTATTGAAGAGAAAAATTTAAAATCTGATCCTATTAAAGAAAAAAAATTCTCCTTTCTACATTAACATACAATCTTATCCAAGGTGTGCTATATGAAGCCAACGAGAAAATCAGCTTCCATCAAAAGAAGTATACTTACTGAGGCAGCAATAGGCTATTGACTTCAGCAAATGTGAATCCAAATGAGAAAAATAAAATAGACAGCAGATAGCAAGTTCTTGAGAATCCTTGGGAACCTTTAAGAATGGGCCATATTGCATATTCCCTGCTAAACAGAAGTGAGTATAAGAAAGAGATCAGTTTAGCTCATACGAGCAACTAACCAAACATGAAACTCTTAGGTCATTACTAACCATCCTCATGATATGTGCTGTAAAATCCTTGTAGTGGATTCTGCAAGTTGTCATATTCCAATGCAAGAAAAGGATTCAATGAAGAACATTGGCCCAAGCGAAGTAGAAGATGCAACACTACCTGCAAGGACATAGTAACGAGACTTGCCTTAACATTGTTAAGTAGCGAAGGTGAAGAGTTTAGAAGAAAAAAAAATGATATAACACTTTTTCTTTCCAACAAAATTTTCTAATACCTGGGATGACAAAGCATGCCTATCACCTAAAGAAATTAACAATAGAGGTAACTCTCTCATCCAAGTAATCTGATGGTTCAACAACTCTGAATTACTTGAATCTGAATCAGAAACATCTCACTTATCAATTTGGGAAAAAACAAAATGGTGTGAGAGACTTGTTCTTCGCATGAAATATTCAAAATGAGGCATAAGCAACATAATTACATATTTAGATCAAGAAGAATATTGAATTCTAAGGATGTGGAATTTTGGCTTACAGAAATAAACATTTCTTCAATTGCAGTAAGGCAAGCCATTTTTACATCAGACTCTGGATGGCAGTTTTTGAATGCCTCGGTAAATGCCTACAATTAAAAAACAAAAATTATTATTTATTAACACTTTGCAGCAGAAGTTAACGATTAAAACACAAAATTATTATTTATTAACACTTTAAGCAGCAGAAGTTAACGATATATAAGAATAAAAATCTAAAATCGGAACTACCAATTATTAAAACAAGTAAACCACAAGAAAATACACAATTCTACAACTCTTGAAGCACTTGTGTTCGTCAAACCTGAAGAAGGCGAGATCTCCAATCACCTGACAGTTGCGATATGAGTTCTGGGATAAATTTAACTAAAGTGAGCATTTGCTTTTCTTGAATACCCTTCCTAGGCCTTGCACCCTTGCAAAGCTGCCAATGGTAGACCTCATATCAATAACTGTTAAGTTCATATCTTCTGTCCTAAATCATATACACTGTTTTTGCTTAACAACATCAGAATGCGCCAACAAACCACAGTGAATTTCAAGATAATTCCTTTTTCTAAAAGGAAAAAAAATGAAAAAGAATCAAAGAGTTCTTAAAACACTTTGAGTGATAATGATGCCAAAAGCCAGACCTTTTCAAGAAGTGCATCTTCTATAGATGAGAGAAACTTCTCTAATAAATCAGCAGGAGGGCAGATCCATTCACTCATGTGCAAGAAGATTTCTGTGATGGCAATATTCAAGGTAAAATATCTATCATCATCCTGCCAGCATTATAGAGAAAAGTTAGTCCTAATTGTAATGCAATAACAGCAAAATGCCAACAAGTTATGAGATATCCATAAAGTTACCCCTGATGAAAAAAAACTTACTTCAGAAAATAAATAAAAAAAGGGGTATAAGTTCCAAGGAAATTAGATAATTATTAGAAGGGAAACAATTTATTTTTTCACGAGAGAGAGAGAGAGAGAGACCAAAAAATCTTCATAAGTTGGTAGATATTGGCACAAAAGTTGATCATGATAAGAGTCACACATTTGAATATCCTGGCTTGCCCATTGTTTTATCTATTTCCACGCTTCTAAACTAATCAAAGAAAAAATAATCAGAATGTAATGCTGACTCAATACCTTTTCTGATAGCTCTTGCATTGAATTGAGAGGGAACACACACAAGAAATTCTTGACTAATACTGATGAGATCATTTGATTCCACAAATTCACCTCATCTCCTCCACAATGTTGTGACTGTGGATTACCCTTATGAACTTGATCAATGAAAAATCTAGCTGCAAGGTCTGTGCTTGTAAGAATACTAAGCATGCAATCAAATATTTGTGCATCCAGTGTTGGCAAACTATGAATTAGTGACAGAAAGTCCTTGAAGCAATTCATCAAAACTGGCACTATGTCCTTCAATTTCTTCATGATGATAGAAAGCCCTGCACGGACCAAGAAAATGAGAGTGTTAATTGTTGTGGCATAACGATGAACCTAAATTGATAACCCGAGGAAGAAATAAAAGTTACTCCGACGTACCAATATACTCTGCAGGAACATCAGGTTCATAAGCATGCAATACTTTTCGACTAAGAACGTCCTACAATTGAAAAAAGGACATACAGCATGAAAATGATAAGAAGCCAGTGACAATGTAAATAAATGAATATTCTTGTCATGTAAGTCAGACACTTGAAATAAATTCAATCATGTAGATCAATTTAAAAAAAAAATTAATTTTTTTTATGTAACATATGTCATGTCACTTCATCTTCAATACACACCATGCAGATAGAAAAAAGGGTTCTTATGCATAACAATTTTTAAAATTCTAGTCAAGAAGAAATCATCCTCAAATATCCTCCTGAAGTGGATAAGCATAAGATTGCTCATTTCGCTCGGCACATCTCCTTGAAAGAAACTTTCAGTAAGGGTCTTTCCAGGTGTTCTCCGTATTTGCATGTATAATACTGTCCATATGGTTCTGCATATTTTAAAATATTTCACCAGAATATAGAAAATATCTTTAACATAATCTCCACGAACATTTGTTTGGTCAAACCAGGATCACACATGGAAAAACTTCAGCACAAAATGCAGTTCAAATAAATTAACTTCACCAGAACAACTATCAACAGCTACGGCAATTGACTTGAGTTATATAGCTCTTCATCACAAAGAAAATAGTTTTATACAAAATTGCAGCTAAAAGCTAAGAACTATTTCTAGAAACAGGCTCAGAAAGTAACATAAAAAGGATGGCACAAGCATCCGTCACATCAATTTGACATCAATGCGTTGTAAAAGCCAGAAATTTTCTCTTAAAAATAAAAAAGAGTGCAAAACGTAAGTAGCTTAATCTTAGAAGGGCACCTTTTCAACCGCATTAACATTGTTTTTATTAGATGGCAACAGCGACATACACTGAATTAATCCAGCAAGTACAAACTTTAGCTTGCCCTTCTCTTCTAAATAGAACTGATTCTTTCACAGAAAGTCCTCATAGTTTTAAAGGATCTGTTGATGAAAAGCAATTAAAAAATAATAATACACGGAAAGGACACCATGATATAAAAGTTCATAAAACTTTGATGGCTACAAAAAAACACCACCTCATACAATGACAATGCTACCAAGCCAAACCCAACCAGCTAAACAGCTAGAATCAAATTAAAATACCTTTTCAGCATACAAGGAAAATGAAGTGGGATAATATTGGACAACAAGATCAAAAAACTTGAAGGCCATTAACAGAACATCCACTGTTAAATGCGTCATCGCATTAAAAATGTAGACCATCATCAAAGAAATGAAAGGACCCTGATTATCCTGGACAAAAGAGAGAAGAGAAATAATATCAAAGCAAAGGACTAATTGAGAATAATAATAAATAGCAAAAAAAGCTGCAAGAATGCATGGGATTCTAAATTAACAAAGAAGCTGACGTAGATGGCAGAAGTGTTGTAGAGAAGCAAAATTAATGCAAAACATGAGCTAGTTTTGTTTCTTCATGTGCCCTAGATATAAAACTCAGAAGAAGCTTCACAGGAATTCAGGTATAACTCATGGTTCATGTCAAAAAAATAAATAGTGCAGCCTGTGGTATAAAAGAAGTAGCTAAGAAAGTCCATTCTTGGGCAAACCCGATAATCAACATTCCAATAAATGTTACTATAGCAAGTTGCTGGGCAAGCAGACTTTATGTACAGCCATGCCTTGGCATGATGGATGAATATGAAAAACAATGCTTAAAAATGTTTATAGATATCTAATTTTATCGAAGACCTGCCGATAAAATGGAAAATAAAGTACCTCCTTGCAGCCCGGTAAAACCACCGACTTCAGAAGCTGATACAGGGTTTCTCGAACCAACTTATCATCATCACTGATGCGTTCACGTAGTTTTTCTATAACAGTATATCTATACAATTTCAGCTCTTCAGGATACCTAAGAAATAGATCTCTCAAGCCCAGCAATGCATCTTCAAATGAAATGAGAACAACATAAGTAAAACAAAGTAAAACTCTAGTTAATTACAAGAATAAAACATCCATTACCAATTCAAATCATGAAGCCATTACCAAGTAAGGAGATACCTTTACGAACTTTAGCATTGTGATGAGATGACTGCTGAAGAAGCTCTTTCAAAGTCAATCCTTTCTTACTTACAGCTAAACCTGCTTTCTCCGACGCCAGGCTTTGCTCAGGAAGAACAATTGCTGCTCATAAAGAAAAAATAAATAAATAAACAACTTTCCCTCAAGTTGATTCCATTCATTCTGGCCAATAATGTACATTCAATTATTCAAAAACCAATCATTCAAACAAAGTTTTGATTTTTCAAACCTTTGGACTTAATTTCAGTATTGGTCGCATTGTTCGCAGGCGGCAGTTTCCTTCCAAGCTTCCGCTTTATTTTCTATATCACCAACAACAAAATCCACATTAACAATCGCTAAAAAAAATTAAAAAAAATATCGAATACAAACTGAGCAAGAAACTTAAAAATTTCAAGAAAAAAAGATAATCAGCCACCTTGAAGTCCACCCCACGCTTCGGCTGCTTCTTCGACGCGGCCTTCGTCTTAGCCATCTTCGCTCCTCTGTCGCTTAATATAAATAACTTTGATCGAACCTAAACTAATACGATAATTTGACTCAAAGGATTATAGTTTCAGCTCTCTTTGCAATGAAAAAGGAGAGAAAGAGCGGTTTGGTTCTACTTCTACCGAATGCAGCAAGCCTGCTCACGGCTCGGGACGGTGATAGAGAGCGCAGCGTGAGAGAAAGAGTCGGAAGAGAGAGAGCGTCGACGGAGATAGAGTGGGCGAGAGAGGAAGAGCATTTTGGGTATATATATGTGTGTAATTTTCGGTACTTTAGAACCATCCCTAACTTTATGTTATTTTACACGTGTAGTCCTTCGTTTTATTATGTTTCTCTTAAGTACTTTTCTAGGTTTAAATTATATTTCATTTCAAAAAAAAAGGTTTAAATTATATTTTAAAATTTGATTTTTTATTTTTTTAATAATTTTTTTGTTCTTTTACCTAAAATGAACAATATGATAAAATAACTCAAATAAAAATCAAATGAATTTTTCACGCACAAAACTATTAAAGTGTTGTAAAAAACCCAAAAAAAAGTGTAATTCATAAATATACATAGGGTTTTTATAGTTTTTTTTAAGTTTTTATTTAGTTTTTAAAAATTACACTGGTTTTTTTAGGTTTCTTTGTTTTTTTTTTAAGTTTTCAATTAATTTTATTTTTTTGGATTTTATTTGTATACAATATATTTTTTTTTGTTTTATGGTTAAAAGTTTTTATTCATTTTTTTGTTTTTTTTTCCGCTTGTCATTTTTCTTGATATTAAAAAAAAATACAAGATAAAAAAAAAAGAAGAACAATTTAATTCTAAAAAAATAAAACTTAAAACAAAACAAGTTAAAAAAACACATTGTTTTTCGTTTTAGTTTTCTTTGGCTTTTCCTAGTTTTCAATTAATTTTCTTTTAATATTATTATATTTTTTGATTAAAAAGTTTTATTTGTTTTTTTAGTTGTCAGTTTTTCCTAGATATTAAAAAAAAGAAAAGATAACAAAAAAAAATTAAAAGAACAATTTAAAAATAAAAATGAACTAAAGAAAACTTAAAAACAAAACGGGTTGAAAAAACAACAAGAAAATATCCCATGATCTCATTTTTCCTAGATATTTAAAAACTAACCAAAAGAACAAGATAAAAAGGAACTAAAAGAACAGTTTACAACTATAACTAAACTAAATAAAACCTACTAAAATCAGAAAGAAAATCATCCCAGAAGATGACTACAGAGTCAGTCTCCTTACTAGGTAAAAATTCGGTTTCATCTATCTACCTAAAGTTTTTAAAACCCCAAATTGGAGTATTTATCTAAAGCCTAATTTTCATCAAGTCATCAGTGTTAGATCATTGATTGTGGTTTTTTTAAAACGAAAATACTACCTCATGCCACAAATGCAAAAAATCATAAAAGTTGTGTTATTGGGTGTTATTTTTGAAAGGTCGAACTATTAGTGCAAAAACGAGCAAATTGAGTAACTGTGAACTTACTCAAGCAAGAATCAGAATTACTCAAGCAAACGGAGTGCCCAGAATGCAATGGTTCAGAAGTTTCTCAAGTAGAGGCAAATATGACTCGAGCAAGTCCAACGTCCAGTGAGCCATTAATTGATACTCTTACTCGAGTAGATTGGATGGTTACTCGAGTAAGCGTGCCCTAGAAAAGCAACAAAGTACCGAGAGGAGAATGTTACTCGAGTAGAGCTTATAGTCACTCGAGTGAGCGTGTCCCAGAATTTCAAAAAAGTATTGAGAGACCACAGTTACTCTAGTAAGGTTTCATGTTACTCAAGTAAGCGTATTTTGGATGAGATTAAAGGCTAGCAAGTCAGATATGGAAGGAAATCAAAGCCCAATAGTCACAAAGGATCAATTACTCGAGTAAGTCAAGGATGAAATACAATACTAAAGATCAAGTTAGAGTTACTAGAGTAGACTGTTTTGTTACTCAAATAAGCACTGAAAATGAAAGAAAATCAAGATTGATTTCACATTCCAACGGTAAAGATTGAGTCACAACGGCTAGAAAAATTCCAAGAAGTATAAATACACTTCCAGAACAGTCAAGGGTACAACAACAACGCATCTTCAATCCATTGCAACCCTAATTCTAGCTTGACTCTTAGTTCTTGGTGATACAAGTGTACTTGTTCTTAATTTCTATTTTCACAATTTGTATCCTTGTTCGAATTTGTTGGTGAGTGATTTATTTGTTCAAACCAAAAAGTTTAAGAGGTTGGGATCAAAGGTAGATCTTAGGTTGGTTTATTCTTGAACCAGAATCAATAATTGTAAGAGTTCTCACTTTGCTTGAAAGTGAAAGTTGTAACAAGTGATTGAAGTTAGTGGAAATTCTAAGTGGTGATACTTAGGTAATGGATGTAGGCAATAGTTAGACCGAACCACTCTAAAATCTCTATGTTTTCGTTGTTTCATTTTATTTGTGTGCCAAAACTAAAAGAGATTCAAAGCCAAAACACACATACTATTCAACCCCATTCTAGTGTGGTTATTTCTCTTTCAATTCTTATGAAAGCTTAGGCTCTTATTTTGTGACGGTTTTCCCACCGAAGAGTGAAGATCCATAATGGCTTTGAACATGAATCCCAGCTATTTTGAAGAAGGCTTGACTACCACCAAGCCACCAAGATTCAATGGTGCAAATTATGCTCTATGGAAGAATCAAATAATGGTCTACATCAAGAGCCAAAACATTGAATATTGGAAGGTGATTGTGAAAGGACTAAGGGTTCCTAAAGATGAGAATGGGGCTGTCAAGAAAGAGATTGATTATGATGATGAAGATTGGAAGCATGACCAAATCAATGCCAATGTAATGCAAATCATATTTTGTGCTCTCACTATGGAGGAGACCAATATAGTCTCATTTTCCAAGAGTGACAAAGAGATGTGGGAAAGACTTGAAGTTACTCATGAAGGTACCACACAAGTGAAAGAGACTAAGATTAATATGCTTCTTCATGAGTATGAGTTATTCATCATGGAGGAAGGAGAATCGCTCACTTTTATGCTTGATCAATTTGCTGAGATCATGAATGGTTTGGCATCTCTTGGAAGACATATGGATGATAGTGAGAAGGTCAAAAAAATTTTGAGGTCACTTCTACGAGAAAAAGGACTCTCAAGTTACTGAAATCATGGAATCCATTGATCTCAACATATTGGATTTCAATGCATTGGTTGGGTCTCTTATCAATTATGAGATAATCTGAAGACTAGAGGACGACTCAAACCAAAAGAAAAGAGTGTAGCTCTCAAAGCAAGTGCCTCTTACAAGGAAGCAAGTGACGAAGAAGATGAAGAAAGCGAAGAAGATGATGAGTTGACCCTTTATGCAAAGAACATTAGAAAAATCAAATCCATGATGCAAAGAAGGAAAAGAGAAATGAAGAAGGGACCAAGAGAAGATTTTTGAAGAACTTCGACTTCAAACTACAATAAAATGAGTGATGAGACTTGCTACAATTATGGAAAGAATGATCACTATGCAAAGGATTGCAAGAGGTCAAAATCATCCTTCGAAAGAAGCAAGAAGAAGAAAGTCTTAGTTGCCATTTAGAGTGATGATGAAGATGATAAATCCATTGACAAGGAAGAGGTGAACCTAGCTCTTATAGCAAAGAGTTCCTACTCAAGCGATGAGGACGAAAATGAGGTAAATGATCCTACTTATGATAAATTGATGAATGCTTTTTTGTAAGAACCTGTTCGTTTGGTCAAAATACCGAGTAATTTTTTTTCGAATTTTATTAGAAAGAATGTATGATTACTCGAGTAAAGGCATTGTAAATTTGATTTAAAGGTGATATTACTAGAGTAAGATCAAGGTTTACTAGAGTAAGACAAGTATTGGTTTGCCCGAGTAAGTGAAGTTGTATTTCTGGATTTGGAGTGACTTACTTGAGTAAGAGTTTGGCTTACTCGAGTAAGACCTATATCTGGGTAAGCGGTATGGCAACTGTTAGCTTTTAAAACCGTGTTTATCTGTTTTATTCCGTCATTTAACACTTCAGAACACTCCTTCAGACCCTCAGAAACATTTTTGTTCAATTCCTTTGCTTGGTGATCATTTATTCACGAATTGAAGATGAGAATTCAGTTCTAAGTTTGGTTCTTGCTTCATGTTCATGTTTTTGGCTTTGAAATCTGATTTTGGATGTTGTAATCTATCTGTCATTATTTGTGGATGTGTTTGGTAATTCAGAAATTGATAAAATGAGTTGAGCTAAGTTGATTGTTCATGAATTGAGCTTCGAAATGGTTTGACAGATGATTTGAGTGGCTAAAATTGAGTCGGTTTGAGTATCTGAACGTGTTACTTGAGTAATACATTTTGTTACTCGAGTAATCTGAGGAATTACTTGAGTACGAGGAAGATTCAGTACTCGAGTAAGCCTATAGTTACTTGAGTAAGAGAGTTGCATGGTTACTCAAGTAAGGCATTTGATTACTCGAGTAAGCCATATGTGAAGAGACTAAAAAAGTGTAATTTTTGTATCTTTTTTACATAGATGATCCACATTGGTATTTCACGTATTTTAAGGACTGATTTGATAATTTGTCACCTTGAAGTCTAAACTATGAATTTTGGGAATTCGTGGACTAAAACGTAATTTTGCGTTAAATCTGATTTTCGAGTTATGAACATCAGATCCTGATTTGAGATAAGGTTTTAGCATCGAGCACGTATTAGCATCTGCATTTGCATTTACACATATTGTATTACCACAAAACTAGTACCACATGTTGATATCTCTGTTATTTATTGTTTCAGCTTCTTGCTCCTGCCATCGAGACCAACCCCCTACTAGTGGTGGGTGATTGGTCTAGTTTTACTTTGGACTCCAGGTGAGTGCGGTGACAGCTTTAGACACTTAGGTTGTGTCTTCTGTAACATTATATGTTTTTGATATGTTGAGATATCACCTGTAATCTGATTAAGTAACGGATTGGCTATTTAAAATTGGTTATATGATGAACTGGTTTCCTGGATTTTGAATTACTATACATATCAGTTTTCTAGTTTCATAACTTTGATATGCCTATTGCTTGATATGGATTTTGTATATACATAGGACACCTCAGCTATGGGGTACCTAGCCTTTAGTATACCAATGCAGTTCATGAGACCCTTAGTTGCCAGGGTTATGTGATAATCATGTGTTCGGACAGACACACGTATTTAGTGGCACAATCACTCCTGTTTTTAGTGAATCAGCCACTCCTGTTATTTAGTGACACAGTCACTCCTGTTATTTAGTGGCATGATTACTCATGTTTAGTCCCATTATGCAGATATGCTATATAAGAAATATATGATATTATTTGATAATATCGCCTGATTATATGTTGGTTGTTTAAGTGCAAATGTTTTAGAAATGATTTCAGAAACTACTACTATTAATAGTCTGTATATCATATTATACATACGAGCTTGTGATATTTTTGAATTATTTTCAAAAGCTCTTTGTGATGCACGTATGAGGCTATCTAGAGTATCATTCCTCATTGAGATTTTACTCATTCCCCTCCCTTTATATTTTCAGGCTTACATTTTGGCATCTACCGTCTGATCGGTATCCGTCACCTAGTAGGCACCTCCTTTTGGCTATGAATGCCCTTTTGGACTGAGTGTTGTATATGTGTACAGTAGAGCTCTATATTGGACTGTGATGGGTTTTGGGTTTTCATTCTGTATGGTTTTGTATAATGATATGTTTGTATATATTTATATATAAATCATGTTTTACTTATATTGCTTGTTTATTTAAAAAATATTGAGTAATTAGGTAGTATATCTGTTCTTTAGTGAATCAACCACTCATGTTATTTAGTGACACAATCACTCCTGTTATTTAGTGGCATGATAACTCATGTTTAGTCCCATTATGCAGATATGCTATATAGGAAATATACTATATTATTTGATAATATCGCCTGATTGTATGTGGTTGTTTAAGTGCAAATGTTTTAGAAATGATTTCAAAAACTACTACTATTAATAGTTTGTATATCATATTATACATATGAGCTTATGATATTTTTTAATTGTTTTCAAAGGGTCTTTGTGATGCACATATGAGGCGATCTAGAGTCGTCTCTCACTGAGATTTTTCTCACCCCTCCCTCCCTTTATATTTTTCAGGCTTACATTTTGGCATCTACGGCCTGATCGTTATCCGTCACTTAGTAGGCACCTCCTTTTGGCTGTGAATGCCCTTTTGGACCGAGTCTTGTAAATGTGTACAGTATAGCTCTACATCGGGTTGTGATGGGTTTTGGGTTTTCATTCTGTATGGTTTTGTATAATGAGATGGTTGTATATATTTATATATACATCTTGTTTTTTCTTATATTGCCTATTTATTTAAAAATGTTGAGTAATTGGGTAGTATATTTGTTCTTCTAAGGCTTGTGCGAGATGAGTCAGACTTTTTTAGATGGTTCACTTCATACACTGGTCGTGGTCGAAAATGGGTTGTGACAGAGTTGGTATCAGAGCTCCCTATGCTTCGTTATGTCTGGGTTGATGCAGAGTATAGGTATTCTTGACAGAGTCATTCTGGTTTGTTTCTGGTTACTATTTTAGTACACATCTTAGTATTGTGGCAATCATCTGTATTTGATATTTGCATGCATATTATGTGTATTAGATGTTTGCAGTTATAGAACCTATTGAGGCCATAACTCAGTCTTCTATTGATTTGCCTAGTGCACCAGAGGTTACAACACATGTACCTCAACAGCAGCCTATGGCTCAGCCTGATCCATTTGATGGATTTGCTTCAGCTATTGAGCGGATTGAGAGACTTCTTTCTGAGTAGACAACTAGAGATCAGCCAGTTCATCCAGGTGTAGTTCAGCCAAATATTCCAATTGCTCCTCATGTTCCTCAGCCTCAACTTAAGATAGCCGCAGATGTTGCTTCGACAGTTGCCCCATAGCTCTTCAGGATGATGCTATAGACATATTGGATCGATTTTTGAAGCTTAAGCCTATGATATTTGCAGGCAGAATAGGAAGGGATCCATGTGAGTTCCTTGATGCTGTGGAGCGTTATTTTAGAGCTAGAGGCATTACTGATGATTTTGACAGAGTCAGACTTGCTGCATTTTTATTAGATGGTAGAGCAACCTATTGGTGGTGAGGTTTTGAGATTCGAGGACCAACTAGTTGGTTAGAGTTCAAGGTTGGACTCATTATATCTATTCTTCCCCTATAGTATTAGGGACCAGTAGGCAGATGAGTTTAGTGACTTCCAGTAAGAGCCTGATATATCAGTTTCTGAGTATGAAGAGAAGTTCAAAGAGCTTAGCAGGCATGCTCTAGATGAAGGTAGGGGAGATGAGGCATTATCGAGGAAGTTCCAGAAGGGTTTGCTAACTCGATTTAGTGGAGTGGTAGCTAGCCACAACATGACGACTGTCAGACAAATGGCCAAATCTGCTAGGGGTATTGAGTACATGAAGGAGATACATTCTTGTGAGTCTAGTAAGAGATCAATGACCGAGGATATCTCTGTAGCCCAGCACAGTTGTGGTCAGAGCAGTCAGTTTGAGTCAAGACGTATACCTTTTTCTAGTCAGAGGCAGAGTAAGAGTACTCAGAGTTATAGCATGGCACAACTATCTAGACGTACTAGAGGTTAGAGTGGAGGCTAGAGTTTTAGGAACCCTTGTGTTATTTGTGAAAAGGGGGCATTATGGGACTTGTACCAGAGTGACAGGTAACTGTTTCTACTGTCGACAGCCAGGACATAGCAAAATGTTCGTGGAAGTCGGGTTCGAGTAGTCAGTCTAGACAGCCTGTTGCAAAAGGTTCGAGAACTGGTAGTACTGGTTCCAGTAGAGGAGACGGTAGAGGTTTAAGATGTCGTGGTTCCTTTGGTAGAGGGAGTGGAGCCGGATGTCGAATCAGTTTAGTCAGCCATCACAGAGCACTCCTACAAGAGGACAGGCTCGGGTGTCTCATTTGACACGCATGAGGTGCAGACCTCTAATGTTGCAGTGACTGGTATGCTTTCTATACCTTCTACTTCTGCTTATGTTTTGTTTAATTTTGGTGCATCACATTCATTTGTTACTCCATATTTTTTTAAGCATGTGGGATTAGTGGTGCATTTGTTGGATAAATTATTAGAAGTTTCATCACCTTTGGGTAGGAAGACCATAGTAATTGCCTTTGATGGACATGATTTAATCACCAATCTTACGGTATTAGACATGAGAGATTTTGACGTCATACTTGGTATGGATTGGCTTTCAACTGGGCATGCTATCTTGGATTATTTTGCAAACAGAGTATGTTTTTGATCGTTGGGTCAGAGTGAGTTTTGTTACCAAGGTGAGCGAGATAGTGTTATGCGGCGATATGTATCAGCTGTTATACCAAAAAAGATGATTTACTGAGGTTGTGAGGCATATTTGGCTTTTGTGATTTCCGATTCGCAAGACTTAGAACTAAAGGTAAGAGATATACCAGTGATTCGAGAATTTCCTAATGTTTTTCATGATGAGTTATTGGGACTTCCCCCTGATCGAAAAATTGAGTTTGCAATTGAAGTACAGCCTGGTACTGATCCGATATCGATTCTACAGCATCGGATGGCTCCAGCAAAGTTAAAAGAATTGGAGACTCAATTGAGAGAATTGCAAGATAAGGGTTTTATTCGACCAAGTGTTTCACCTTGGGGGTGCTTCAGTTTTGTTTGTAAAGAAGAATGATGGTAATTTTCGTATGTGTATTGACTATAAACACCTTAATAAAGTAACAATGAAGAATCGGTATCCACTTCCAAGGATAGATGATCTTTTTGACCAATTGCAGGGTGCGCAATAGTTTTCTAAGATTGACTTAAGGTCGGGTTATCACCAACCAGTTAGGGATTAGAGGAAATGATATTTCGAAGACAATCTTTTAGACTATATATGGTTATTACGAGTTCTTAGTGATGTCATTTGGTTTGACTAATGCACCAACAACATTTATGGACTTAATGAACCGAGTGTTCAGACCATATTTGGATCGGTTTGTCATTGTTTTCATCGATGATGTCTTGATATATTCGAAGAGTAAGGAAGAACATGTGGATCACTTGAGATCAGTTTTGTAGACTTTGAGAGAACATCAGTTTTACGCTAAGTTCTCGAAGTGTGAGTTCTGGCTTGATCAAGTGACATTTTTCGGAGAGATAGGGTATTATGGTAGACCCAAAGAAGGTAAAGGCAGTACTCTATTGGAAGAGGCCTAAGACCGTTATAGAGATTCAGAGTTTTCTTGGCTTGACAAAGTATTATAAGAGATTTATTCAAGATTTTTCAGGATTACAGCTCTTATGAGTCAGTTAACCCAGAAAGAGGTTAAATTTGTTTGGTCTGACAGATGTGAAGAGAATTTTCAAAAGTTGAAGGAACTTTTGACAAGTGCGCCTGTGTTAGCTTTACCATCAAATTTTGGAGGTTATGCAGTATACTGTGATGCACCTAGAGTTGGTTGAGGTTGTATATTGATGCAGTATGGTAAGGTGATTGCCTATGCATCCAGACAACTTAAGAGGCATGAACAGAACTATCTGACTCATGATCTTGAGTTAGAAGCAGTTGTATTTGCACTCAAGATTTGAAGATATTATCTGTATGGTAAGACTTTTGAGATCTTCACTAATCATAAGAGTGTGAAGTATATTTTTGGGCAGCGAGACCTGAATTTAAGACAGAGACGTTGGTTAGAATTGTTAAAGAATTATGATTGTACTATATCGTATCATCTTGGAAAGGCCAAAGTTATTGTTGATGCTTTGAGTAGGAAGTCTATGGGTAGTGTAGCCCATATTTCTGTTGAGAGATGACCAGCAGTGTTGGAATGGCAGAGATTTATGGAAGAATAAGTTGAGTTACGATTTGATAACTCTGGAATTTTGTTTGGCCAAATTGAGGCAAGACCTGTGTTATTAGACCGGATTTGTGAATCCCATTCATTAATAAGCAAATATTCATCAATAGCTTACATCTGTAAGTCCTAACAAGATAACTAAGCTATCATACTTAACATAAAACAAAAATAACAATAAAAGTAAAGCATTGAAACCAAGCTAAATGATGAAGAAATAAAGGAGAGATAGAAGCCAAGAACCCCTCTTCAATGTCACTTTGAGAGAGAATGCCCAAGACCTTTAAACTTCCTTGATTCTTCAAACCTTAATTAAAGCTATCTAAACATTGAAAGACAAAGAGAATGCTTTTAAGTCTAGAGAATGTGTGTAGAGAATCCCCCAAAAATGGAAAATAAGAGGATTATTTATAGCCTCATATGTGACCTCAAAACCCTCTAAAAATTCTTTCCAAAATGCCCCTAGAATGTGCCTTTGGTCCATACTTGTTTGCCTCCTTACGTCACACCTTTTTCCTCTTTTTGTCACCATCTGCCGTGTTGCATGAAGGTGCCAAAGTAAGTTGCATGGCCATTCCACAGTCACGCCCGTGCAACTTTGACTTGCACGAACGTGCAATTTTGCTGTCCCCAAATGCAGAGATCTTCTTCATCCGTCACGGCTGTGCATGCTTGGTTGGCATGGCCGTGCAATGGTCACCGTTGTGCACTTTGGCTTGCACAGCCGTGCAATTTTCTTGTCTCCAAGAGAACATTCCTCTTTGTTTGTCATGGTTGTGCATGCTTGGTTGGCATGGCCATGCACTTTGGCTTGCACGGCTTTGCAACTTCCTTGTGTTGAGCAAAATCACGAGCTTCTCTTGTCACGACCGTGTAACTTGGTTTCTTCTTAGTTTTCTTCATTTTCTTCGTCCTTTCACGTGTTAACTTGAGTCCTTTCCAACTTGACTCTCTTTGACACCTTTTTTGAACCCTTTTTCTCCATGCTCCCTCATCCTACAAACATCACACAAAACATATAAATTTCACTATAAATGTATAGTTTATAGGATGGAAATAAACTCATTCTTCCTTGAATTATTATATAAATTTAGCTTACATAAAATTCTCCTACACTTACTCATTTGTTTGTCCATAAGCAAACCAAATCAAAATCCAGGGAAAGAATACAATTCAAATCAAAGAGGTAAGATAATTCTCATACTATGCAAGTATGCAAATAAAATGATTAAGAGAAAAATGCAATGTTATTCATCATTTACAAAATCAAACATTGGCATTGAGAAGTTGCAAACCCAAGAGTTTATCTATCAAATTCCCTAGTCTATTGGCATCTATAAGGCTTATCTCCCCCGTTACTAAATTCAAAACATAATATCCTTTTATCTTTGGAGCAAACTTAGTTTCATTTATCCACTTTTCACAAACAAGTGCTTTCTTTCACAATTCATTCCATTGCTCTATCATTTTTCTTGCTTCTTTCTTATTTTTGGGTGCTACAAATGCAGTAAGCGAATTAAAGGTTCTTGTGTAAAAAACACTTATTTATGATTTCTTGGGTGTACTAACATTTTCCACCTCAAGATTAGAACCTTATTCACTTTTCCTCGTTTAGGTTCACCATCAAAAAGAGAATTTTTAACCATTTCAAACACAATAGCACAACTCCTTCAAAAGCACAACTCCTCCAATGAAAAACCAAGTCTACTTCAAAAATTTTCAAACAAAATCAATCATTTAAGCATATTTGCTTAAAAATAACTTAGCAACAAGTTTGAAAACCACTTTTATGCCCTCACAAATAGACTAAAGAAGTTGATAAATAAACTCTCAACTTTGCAACCTAAAAATACCAAATTACAACAACAAATTTCAACAAATAGCACGCATTTCTCAATTAATCATGTTAAAAGCATACTAACACACTACAAAAATCCTCCAACCAATTCAATTCAAATCCTATTCTTTACAATTTTGATGTATTCTAAACAAATTAAGCATAATTCAAGCAAAAATTTCAAGCATTTTTGACAAAAATGAGCGAAACAAAGTATATCAACACAATTAGCCCAAAGAAACAATCAATAACCCCGCCCCTACACTTAATATGGACATTGTCCTCAATGTTCAAAAATATAAATTTGGATCATCTTAAACAATCACAAAGAACATGAGGACAAGTTTCATGGCATTAATATAGCATAAAGTAGAAGGATAGGGTTTGGAAAGCTTCTCTTATTCTTCATTGGTAAGGGTGCTGTCTGTATGAGCTGACTTAGTTTAACGTCATTGTGGATGAAGAGTAGTTTAACGTCATTTCGGACAAAAATGTGAGACCTATGACATCAACAAGTTATAGTGAATAGCACATGGACAAGCGAAATATCTAAACATACCTCTCAATTTATTACATGAAAAACATTGCGAAAATTTAAACGTGCTTACAAACAAAATAAGACAGTTTGCAAATGCAAAGTCCTAAACTACATGTTCATGCAACAAAGGATATCACTTTTCTTACTCCTGAGGACCAAGTCCTCCTTCCTCCTCTTCTTCTTCCTCTTCACTCCCATTCTCATCAGGGTTACAAAAACCTTCAAAGAATTGCTCCCTGGTTTGCTCTAGTGGCATGTGCATTTCAGGAGGTGGGGTTAAGCATTGAGTGGATTTTTGAACCAATTTGATCACTTCACCTTGCAACCATTTATATTGGGTCACCAATTCTCGAAGGATTTTACCTTGTGTACTTTGCTCTTTCCTCATCTTATACATGTTGTGCATGATAGCCTCTGGAGAAACAACAATGTTGGATGAACTTGCTCAAGCTTGTGGATTTACTGGAATATGCCTTTGGGTTTGGTGAGACATAGGAACCTGCCCGTATGCCCGTGGAATGGACGTCATTGGTCCTTTTGATGCGTTGATGTGGATATTTCCCAAACTCCCTTGCCACACTAAGTGCATGCTTTTCCAAATTGTCATATCCATTAGTTCCATCTTCATAACACCTTTTAAGCCTCTTAAGTTCACTCCAAAATACTTTTCCATTCTCGTCACATATAACCCTCCAAAGAGTTGGCCTCTTTCCTTTATGGCCACAACTTGGAAATGTAGTGCCATGAGTTTGCCTAGATCAATCTTTTTACCCGTTGTCATGCTATAAAGTCATAATAACTCAATATCAGTGACTGCACTATCACCCTCTCCACAGCTACAAATGGATTTTGTCAACCATTTATGCAACATCTTATCCACTCCATCTGACATCTCTGAAGCTTTTGATCGACTTGGCTTGAACACTACCTGTCATGATTGCATAATATCCTCCAGAACGTGTTTCTCTCATTCTTGTCCCATCAAAAAGTATTTGGGTCCACCCGAGGTTCCTCCTCAATGTTGCCACGATAGCATCCCGTGGCCAACCCAAATTCATCAAATGATAGTATTCTCTGCTGCCTACCTAGACGAAATCGAATGTTACAACCATGACCATCTGTCCAATCCATCCGAAATGTACTCAACACCTCAAATGTTAAGTCAATATAGATGTCATCCACGAGTTTGTACAGCTTAAGAAATCCACTCGCCTGCACCCTTTTTCATCACCTTTTTAAACACTCCCAAAGTAACCAAGTCACCTTCAAACAAGAACTTCTCTGGAGCAATTGTGAGTTTAGAGATTTTTGCATAGTTAGCTCTTGCAAACTCTTCATCTTCTCCAAACTCTAAGAATCACCTAGAAGTCCTTGGTTGTTGAGAAGAGGATCCCTCACCAAGTTTGCGTTTAAGACGAGGCACCTTGCGGGCAGTGCTTTTTCGCCTTATATAGGTGGTGGTTTCTCGATGAGGTAATTCATCTTGGGGAAGTGGTGCACTCTCTCTTGGTGGAGGAGATGTAGTTGATTTGTTCCTTTCTTGCCCTTTAGTTCTTGCCATTCATACAAGTATGAGTCTTGCAAGAATAAAACATCCACACAAAAGGTTAGAAAGATGGGAATTGTGAGTGGTAAAACAAGCCAGTAAGAATGAAAGTGTAGTGGAGAAAGATAAATGAATAGAGTGAGCAACCAATATAATGCACAAAAGAGGGTGCAAGAGGGAAACAAATGAAGAGGAATGAGGAGAGTGTGCTGCCGAAATTGTGTGTGAGTGTGATAGATGGACGCATAATTAGATGCATTCTTTAGTCAAAAAGCTTATGACAAGATTCTCATAATTGCAAGACAATATTCTTGGTGAATTCAGACTTTTGTCTATTATCTCATTCAAAGGCTGCATATTCTTTACATCAATGCATATGACAAGCAACCAAACAAAGCATGCTTGTATGGAGACTATTAGGCATGCAATATGATGTCATGATTCAACCAATGCATGTGACCATCAATCAAGACAAACTTGTCATGTAAATTCAAATAAAATTGCAGATTTTGACCAAAGAAAAACGTGCTAGCAAAGTTATACCATATGCAAAGGTTTTGTCATGTCTCCTGAACAAAATAAAAACACAGACTGTGCATCTTGGTTTGGCACGTCGTGCAAGAGTCACGGCCGTGCAACTAGCTTTGGGACGGTCGTACTGCTTGCACTTGTTTTCAATTTCGGGCCTTTTCACGACCGTGCCAAATAAGTTTGCACGAGCGTGCAGGTGTCACAGTCGCGGGTAAATGACTTGCTCAGCCGTGCAAATCTTTTGGTTCCATCAAACAAGTTGTCATGGCTGTGCAACTTGGTTAGCACGGTTGTGCAACATTCCTGGTCTTCAAATCAATTACACCCTACTACACAACACCGATTTAACTCAATCACATGAACATATAGTACACTTCATCATTTAATCAAGTCAAAATGGACCTTTCCCCCACACTTTAATCAAGCATGGTCCTTAATGCATCAAAAGATAACATAGAATGAATCAAAGTTGGAAGAAAGATTGAAACTAACGCATATTAAATGCTGAAGTCTTTATGATGCACGTATGGGGTGATCTAGAGTGTCGTCCCTCACTGAGATTTTTCTCACCCCTCCCTTTATATTTTTCAGGCTTACATTTTGGCATCTATCGCCTGATCAATATCCGTCACTCAGTAGGCACCTCCTTTTGGCTGTGAGTGCCCTTTTGGACTGAGTCTTGTATATATGTACAATAGAGCTCTACATCGGACTGTGATGAGTTTTGGGTTTTCATTCTATATGGTTTTGTATAATGATATGTTTGTATATATTTATATATTTTTATATATAAATCAAGTTTTTACTTATATTGCATGTTTATTTAAAAGTGTTAAGTAATTGGGTAGCATATATGTTCTTCTGAGGCTTGTGCAAGATAGGCCATACTTGTTTAAACGGTTCACTTCGTATGTCGGTCGCGGTCCGAAAACGGATCGTGACACTTTTGATGAGTTAAATGAAAACTTTGATGATGTATTCAAGCTCAATAAAACTCTGAAAAAGAAAAATAAAGTTTTAGAGATTGAAAATGAGAATTTGCTAAAACATGTTCATGAGCTTGAGAGCACCTCCAACGATCATTCTTCATGTTTACTTGAGCAACAATAATTGCATGATGAAATTGATAGATTGAAAAATGAGTTTTCGTATGTTGTTGGCAAGTTTATTGGTGGACAAGAAAAGTTTGAAAAATTACTTTCATTTCAAATATTTTCTTTATCCAAAAATGGTTTTGGTTGTGATCCTTATCAAATAGAGTAGTCTTTGATGACCAAGTTTTTTAGTGATGGTAGTTCTTCTATTACACTTGGTGTACCTATTTGTGCTAGATGTTTAAAGATTGGTCATAATATTCATTCTTGTACTAGTTTGAGAAGAACCATCAAAGTGAAGAAGATGTAGATCAAAGGAACCATTCTTCCTAACTTGGTTCATGTGAATAACACACAAGGACTCAAACTAACTTGGGTACCATTGAAAATAAACAAAATTGATTTTGTAGGTACAAGCCAATAGTAGAGTTCCTTCAAGTATGTGGCACATTGATAGTGGGTGTTCAAGACACATGAGTGGAGACAAAAAGTTTGTTTTTGGAACTCTTTTTCAAGAATCAAGGTCATGTAACTTTTGGTGATAACAATAAAGGTAAGATCATTAGTAGTGGTAAAGTGGGTAAGGAACCTTTACCAACCATTGATAATGTTTATTTAGTTGAACTTGTGCATATGGATTTGATGGGTCCCTCTAGACATATTGGTTTGAATGGTAAATTATTTACTCTTTTAATTGTTGATAATTTTTCTAGATTCACTTGGGTGAAATTTCTTGCAAATAGAAGTGATGTTTTTAATGAGTTTACTAAGTGGTGTAGATTGGTTCAAAATGAGAAGAACAAATCCATCATTGCAATTAGAACCGATCATGGAGAAGAATTTGAATGCAAACTATTTGAGAACTTGTGTGACAAATATTGCGTGGAGCACAAAGTTTCAGCAGCAAGAACACAACAACAAAATGGGGTGATGGAAGGAAAGAATAGAATTTGGCGAATATGTGTAGAACCATGTTGAGTGAGTATGATCTTCCTAAGTATTTTTGGGTCGAAGCAATGAACACATCATACTACATCATTAATAGGGTGCATCTAAGGAGGAATCATTTGAAGACACCCTATGAGATTTGGAAATGTAAGAAACCAAATATTTTTTATTTTCATCCTTTTGGTTGTAAAGTCTTTATGTTGAATAATGGCAAGGATAATCTAGGTAAGTTTGATACAAAATCTGATGTAGAAATTTTCTTGGATTATTCTACTAATAGTAAAGCTTATAGAATTTATAATATTAGAACAAATGTGGTTGAAGAGTCTATTCGTGTTAAATTTGATGATATGATCTCACCACCTAAAAATGTAATTGTTGATGATGATGTAGTTGAACTCAAGAAGAATGAAGATCATGTACTTAAAAGGAGTATGGAGGAGCTAAAAGTGGATGAGGATCAAACCACCAACAATATGGAAGAAACAATAGTTGAAGAAGAACCAATCACTCTTCCCAAAGATTGGGCAAATGTGAAAGATCATCCAAATCAGTTAGTCATTAGGAAGATAAAAGATGGAGTAAAAACAAGGAGAGCTTTGAATTGATATCAAAACAATTTTCCATACATCTCAATTATGGAGCCAAAGAATAACAATGAAGTTCTTAAGGACGAGTGTAGGATCCAAGCTATGCAAGCAAAACTTAATGAGATCAAAAGACAAAATGTATGGGAATTTTTTCCTTTACCAAAAGGAAAAACTACAATTGGAACCAAGTGGGTGCATAAAATCAAGTATGATAAGAATTGAAAACCCGTGAAAAACAAGTCAAGATTATTATCTCAAGGATTCAATCAATAAGAAGGACTTAACTATGAGGAGACTTTGCACCGGTTGCAAGGTAGAGGCAATTCGACTTTTGTGTTCCTTTGTTGCCCCATAAGAAGATCAAATTCTACAAAATGGACGTAAATAGTGCCTTCCTAAATGGGTACATTCAAGAAGAGGTGTATATGAAACAACCATCGAGTTTTGAAGACCATGAACATCCCGAGTATGTATTCAAGCTTAACAGAGCACTACATGGATTGAAGCAAGCACCATAAGCATGGTATGAAAGATTAAGTACATTTCTCATCCAAAATGGCTATAAAATGAGTCATGTGGATAAAACTCTTTTTATTAAGAAAAATGGTAGGAATATGTTAGTTTGCCTAATTTATGTTGATGATATAGTTTTTGGTGCTACTAACCCTTCCATGTGTCAAGAATTTTGTGATCTTATGAAGTGAGAATTTGAAATGAGTATGATGAGAGAACTTACCTTCTTCCTTGGGTTTCAAATTAAACAACTTGAAGAAGATATTTCCATATATCAAACTAAGTACACCAAAGACTTGTTGAAAAAGTTCAAAATTGATGGAAGCAATGAGATGACAACTCCAATGTCATCCACCTTGAAGCTTGACAAGGATGAGAATGGAAAGTCGATTGATCAATGACTCTATAGAGGTGTGATTGGGTGTCTACTCTATTTAACTGCTTCTAGACCGAATATTATGTTTACTATTTGCTTATGTGTTTGTTTTCAAAAAAAATCTAAAAAAATCTCATTTGACTGCTTGCAAAATATATATTTTTTATTTGATTGACACTATTAGATTTGGTTTTAGCTACAAATTATTTTAATTGAAATTTGGGCCACACGTGCGGTGTTTGACCCTGGAATTTTAAGTGGATTGGGTGAACAATGGGTTTTAGTGGATAATGGCTATTTTCTACGTAATCATTACAAGTGGGCCTTTAGTTCGGCAAAGATAGATATGTAGAGAGATTTGCGAGTTCTTCTACAGCTTCTTTCAATTATTTGTCCAAACGACCTGGTTGACTTCTCATCAAATTCCACAGAGACAGAAGGGACAAATATAATAAAGGTTGTATATTTTGGTGTTCACATTCTCACCTCTTCGATATATCTGGAAATACTGAAATTTCTCAAGCTTTGTCATGATTACTTTTCGTTGTCACATTTGTTGGAGATTTATCCCGAAACAGTTGGAAGGCTACATAGTGGAGCTTTTGATTTTATTATCAAAACTCCTGATTTCGATATCACAATCAGGATACAGAAGTGGATGACATGTGTTTGAGGGCACTGAAAGCTCTTGCTTCCTACCACTACGAGGAGATAACTGGTGGTCGGATAGGTATGAGAATCAGCGTCAAGAGTGATTTTCTAATTGCAGATAGTGCATTTGAACCAAGTGTTCCAAATGATCATGTTCATATATAAGGAAGTGTTTCTATCACAATTGTCCAGCATAACTGGTTGGAGGAAGGAGTCGCCGAAGCATTGGAGAATAGTGGGTTTTTGCCGCCTGACTTTTACAAGTGCGCCTTAAGGAAGGAAAAGAGAGCTCTTGAAGAAAATTGTATGGGGCATGGTGCAAACTCATTCTTGTCTAGTGAAGGCAGTGTTGAAAATGATCCTAAATTTATTTAAGCAAGACTTATCATTACATTTGTTTAGAATATCTTGTTGGGGGAAGAAGCCGCAAATCTTGGTGAAGATGGAGGAGTTTTGGTCACTGGTAGGACAAAGGAAGGAGCTAGAGTGCTTGCTCTTGAATACAACAAACATATTGCGGTGGAAGGTGTCTGCTTTATTCTGGTGGCAAATCCGTTGCAGGAATATTACCCACCCACTCCCAATTCTGTCTTTACTGATAAGGAACAGAAACATTCTGCAGAATAGGCTGAGGTGGGTTTCTATTCTCTAACTGTGCGGGAAAATTTCTATGATTGTCGGGATGGAGCTGGAGCGTTAGGGGCGAGCAAGCAAAGAACCCTAGTTAAGAATATGAGGGTTGTTTGGTTCCCACCTTGAGGACAAGGTGGATGTTAAGGGGGAAGGAATGATAGGTTTAAGATTAGAGTGGAATAATATTAGTTATTTATAGTCATTAGTTCTGGTTTAGTGGAGTATTTCGGATGGGTTTGAGGTGGTATAATTGGTTATAACAACATTAGTAGTATATAAAGGAGTATGGTGGGAATGAGAGGGATGGTCACGAATTAGTATTGAGTGTTTGTTTCGATCTTTGGCTTGGGAGAGTGGTAGCCTTAAGCTACTTAGAGAGTGGTAGTCTCAATCTACTGGTTACTGGTTCCTAATTGTTACTGATCATTGTTGTCTTGCTTCTTATATTTAATAAAAATCATTCTATTTTCAGTATCATTTCTATTGTTCTTGAGTTGTGTTCGGGGATCCTATCATATATCTACAGCCTTGAGAACATGATTGCACCAGTTCTAGGAGAGGAAATGGCAACGCCATTTTTTTCTTCACTTCGTGGAGTATGAACTATAATTTTCGTTTTGTATGTATAAAAATGATAACAAAATAAATAACTTAACTGGAGAAATGAAAAGAAAGAATTTTCCTTTGCATGAATTTTTTTTGACTTTTGTTACTTTAATTGGCTGATGTGTGGTGCCTAGCTACTTATATAATTCTATCTCTGAGAGTTCTTGTATTAATTACAGTGTAGTAATTTGTCTGCGACTTCTTGGTACTTAAAATCATTTGAATTGTCCTTGTGTCCCAGGATGCCAAAATGACTGTTTACTCTCCTATCAGCACTTGTGCAAAGAATGTTGTCCACCTTAGTGGGCATGTTCAACATGTAGGCCATACTATATTCAATGCAGTGTCTGGAGGACAATTTGCTTCATGTCGGTTCTCTTTGCGCCCTGGGCATTCTGGGACAAGTTATGCTCGCTTATCTATCTCAAAGGCATCATCTTCTCCATCTGTTATTAGCTTGAATGCATCACGATGTAGCTGTTTGGGATCTGGTTTCTCAAAGCAAGGGGGTAATTTTAAGTCATTAACTTTTAAAGGTTTAGTTAGCGATAGAAGTCGTGTGAAAAGGCATGTAAATATTTCAATGAATTGCCAAAATGTGAGCATGAGGCTTTCTGCATCGAAACGTGGACTGTTCTCTAAGATCAAGGGTAAGGTGGGATCTATATCTTGGTCACAAGGATGTACTTCCACTGGCTTAATTTTTGGTCTCATGGTGTGTAATTCAAGTTCTGAGCCTGCACATACTGAAGCTTCTATCGAGAAGAAGGATGAGGAAGATGATTGTGATATGCCATACGTTAAATTCTTTCATGGGAAGAAAGTTTACACTGACTATTCAATTACAGGTGGGCTTGATAATTTTGTCTGTTTCTTTTTGCATTCATTGTTAGATCAATTGCAGTAGTTGCTTTGAAAAAACAATCACGTCTTCTGAATTCTATTTGTTCTTACTGAAATAGGAATACCAGGAGATGGAAGATGTTTGTTTCGCTCTGTTGCTCATGGGGCTTGTTTACGTGTTGGGAAACCAGCTCCAAGTGAAAGCCTTCAGAGAGAATTAGCTGATGATTTGCGTGCCAGAGTATAGTTCTTCCTTCTCATCATCATGTAAATTTCTTTTATGTGAAAAGCATGATTTCTCTATGCTCTTCTTTCGTACATCATATCATTCAATTTTGTTTGCGAGAAACCATATAATATTTAATGATTTCTATACAGGCTCTATATTTTGCTTAAAAACAACTGGTTTACAATCTATTAAATTTGTCAGGTTGCTGATGAATTTATCAAGAGGAGGCAAGAGACAGAGTGGTGAGGAAAATTCAACTGTAGTATGCAGTATTGACAGATTATTCTCAGTTTATGT
>CAODLS011533067.1:0-18934 GCA_948243855.1 Flueggea neowawraea
TAAACATTTGTTTGCCAATCTCTTAAGCAACTCAAAATGGTTGCTAGGGGCATAGTCGGATTTGGACTTTTGGCACGACAATTAGCTTGGTAAACCACTGGTTAATGTTCTTAGGATCTCAAAAGACGCACGGAATATGCTGCACAACAAAGCCTCTGAGTTCTAGTTTGATGGCTGGAATCTACCTAGGGAGCTATCTATGGCTTACGCGCAACTGTCTTCTTTAATCCATGCGGTTCGGCATTATGCTTTGATGTAGGATCGATTGGTGTGGATGGGGGATTCATCAGGCATGGTCTCATGTAAGTCAATGTTGAAGTCTATTGCTGCCTCGGTTCCGGCCTTTCCATGGTGCAAATTTATATGGGAGCACTTCTTGCTACCGTCGAGATCAGTGCTTTGCTGCCGATTTTTTCACGATCGTCTCCCTACTGATGATGCATTGCGATTTCATGGTATAATTATTGTTTCAGCCTATAAGTATGTGGTATTGCTTATTGGTCTATTGGTCACATCTTCATTGGCTGTTCTTATGCTAAACGTATTTGGAAGGCAGTGGGTGATGTTTTTGAAGTAGCTTTGTGCTCAGCTAGTACTTCCAAACCAGTTGATATTCTTTTGCAAGCCATGGCAGCACCGTTTGATTCTCAACTTAAAGCTTTACTGCAGACAACTGTAATAAGCTCTTTTTAGGCCATTTGGTTTGCCTGGAATCAAGTGGCTTTTAAGGATAAATTTATATGTCTTTGCAACCATCCAGTGTATTCTTCAAGCCACAAAAGAATACAATTTATTCAAGGTGGGACATATGAATAATGTTCAGCAGGAGTAACTTATTCTTTAGAGATTAGGCATCATGGAGATTCCTTCTCAGTCTCCAAAAATTGTCTCGGTCAAGCGGTGTCCTCCGTCGGGATCTTGGATTAAAATAAACACTGACAGGGCATCCATAGGTACTCCTGGAATCGGTGGTGCGAGTGGTGTGTTTCATACTTATAGAGGTTTTCTTAAAGGTTGTTTCGCTATACCTCTGGCTGATTGTTATGCTTTTGAAGCAAAATTATATGCCGTAATTTGTGCTTTTAACAGAACTCATTCTTTTGGTTGGAATCGAATATGGATTGAAAGTGACTTTATGTATGTGGTTAATTTACTGAGGGAACGGAGCCTTTCGGTGCCTGGGAAATTTTTGCCTGACTGGTCGCATTGCCATACCCAATTTTCGGGTATGCATTTCATAGTTTCTCATGTTTTCAGGGAAGGAAAATGCAGTGGCGGAGCAATGGTGGTTCACTACACTTGCTTTCTGTCACTCTTTAGTTGACTTTGATGGGTAGCTATGAGAACATTTTCGTTTGCTTAAGTGTTCTTTGATTACTTTATATTTTCTTTTTGCCCTTTCAGGTTGTATTGGGTTGTATTACACTCTTGTTCCCTTTTTTTATTAATAAATTTGAGCTTAAGAAGATGAAGAGGTTGTATAGAAGTGTCAATCGATTTAGGATGTTTGAGCTGTGGTAACTAATTCTTAAGTCTCATGCCTTCATTTAAAAAAAAAAAAAGAAACAACAACTCTTTTTTTTGTTTTCCTAATGTAATCGATCGATTGTGATTCAGAATAACAACACTATCTTCATATGCTTGATTTATTCTGCTTATTCTAAAAGAACTCTCCCAGAGCAAACTCAACATGGATTTCATCTGCTGTATGTGTCTTTGTTTGTGTGTATGTATAATATTGGACAAAAAATGAATCACTCGTTTTCGTTTTCCTTTGCTTTTTTGTTTTTAAAGAAAATAGATCACACTCACATTTGTATCAACTTTAACTAAGTTAGCCACGCATAATAGTGACAACCCACTTAAAACAACTCAGCTAGGCTCACCTCTTCTAAATGAGGAGGAGTGGTTTAATTTATTGATGATAAAAGCTCCAGTACAATAAAATTTAGGGTTTTTTTTATAGTTGTTTCTTATGAGATTTGAGTTCAGATGTTAACATACAAGTTATTACTTGCTTACCACTTAAGCACAAATATAGATGATAAAATTTAGAGGTTCTAATCCAAATGCAAAAGTCTATAAAACTGAGCATGAATAACTCAATAGATATGAGTTTCAACTGACAGCTCCAAGCCCCTCCTAACAATCCAATGAGCAGGGTAATTATTTTCCGACAGGATTGATCGTCACATGTGCCAATCCTGCCGAGTAAGTTCTGCTATATGAATATATTGTTTTCCTCTGTTTAATGTTTGAATATATTGTTCAATAGTCAACAAAGCAGAATATAAATTACTTATCAAAAAAAATCAGAAGATAAATTTAATAATCAACAAAAAAAGATTGGACATCATAATTAGAATACACTAGTCGTGCATCCACGCAATTAAGGAATGGTAAAAAAACAATTTAATTTTTTTACAACTAAATAAATAAAAATAACCTAAATTTTGACACTTTTATTGATTTTAACCTATACTGTAGAAAATGTCAGGAAAAAAAAAAGACCTTTGAAAGTTGTATTAAATCTAGTTCGACATTAATATTCTGTTTATTTTATCGTTAAATGCTACGTTGACATGTACATATATATGACATGATGATGTGATGTGTTCACGTGTTAATATGAAACAATCTATTTTCCAACCCATTGAAGTTGTAGCCTTGACAAGGTCTATTAACACATGAATGTAATTAATTTCCAATGCATTTAATGGACAAAAAAATTGAAGGCTCTATGCCAAAAAAAAAAGAAAAGAAAGAAAGAAAAAGAGCATGAAACAAAGTTCACTATATTATCTCCGTTATTTAAAACAAAAATTTCATATTAGAAAAGCAAATTAATAGAAATGTCAATAGAATCATATCCCCCGTGGTATAACTTGGGTAATAAAAGCCCACTTAATATATTTAATATTGTAATAGAAGTGTTATAATCATTATAATGAACATTATGAAGTGTTAATACCTTCTTATCAACTCGTCACTATAAATAGTTGTCAATAACAGTTTTTGAGGTAGGTTCTACTAGCTGAACATGCATACACTTTGTCAAAATCCTTACTAACTTGAGTGTCGAAGATTCTCCTAGGGAGCAACCCGACCTTATTGTATTCTGTGTATTCAGGTTACAAGGCGACGTTCACGATTCCCAAATGTTCTAGTTTTTTTTATTATTGTTGTTCTTTTCATGAGATAACAATAATTGACGCCGTCTGTGAAAACTGAACGAAAATCCTTGATTGACGACATTCCAGAAGTTCATCAACACCATTTGCAACATTCACCATGGTGCAAACACCTGCCCACCAGGTAGAACATCAAGAGGAGGAGACGAGAAGAGTTGGTGCCAAAGTTACAGCAAAAGCATTGGGAAGCGCCATCTTCACTGTTCCACCTGCCGACTACGAGACATTAAGGAAGCAGAATGAGGATAATCAAAGCACCTTAAGCAAGATGACGGCCTTGTTCCAGCAGTTTCTTCCTCAAGTGGTTCTTCCACCCACTCTGCATGCCTATGCTCAAAATGGAGAAGCAACAAGAAGACGTGGAGCTTCACATGAAAGTCACCACCGAATTCCCCATGTTCCTGAGCATCAAAATCCTTCGCCTCGACAAGAGCATGTTAATGCTCTGATGTACAAAGTTCGTTCTAAGATTAGAAAGAAGCACTACCCCAAAATGGTGGAGGGCACTTGTAAGGGAGAGCTGAGGGTTCCTCCGAAGAAGGCTGAAATGTAGGACATGAAGAAGATGATCGAGGATGTTCTTGAGAAAAAGAAGTTGGTTCTTGTGGAGGAACAACAACAGAGTGCCAAAGGCACATTCATAAGGAGATCATGGGAAAACCACTTCCTTTGTAGTTCAAGATGCCCCAACTACCAACTTTCTCGGGAAAAGAGGACCCTCACGAGCACATCCAGAACTATGAAGCCATCATAATGCTTCACGGATGTGAGGTCTCTATCATGTGTGCATTACCAATAACATTGAAAGACCATGCACAGTTCCAGTTCAATGGCTAGAAGGAGGCGTCAATCTCTTGCTATGAGCGACTTAAGAAGGAGATAATCAATGCCTTCATAATCAACAGCAAGCGGAAGAAGGACACCACCTACTTGTTGAGTGTTAGGCAAAGTGAGAAGGAGACTGTACAGTAATATGTGGATAGATTCAAGAACGCCATGCTTGAAGTTCAAGATCTGCAACCTGGCATTGCGGTGGCCGCAATGTTACAAGAGATGTGGTCAGTGCATCTACAAGAGTCGTTGTCCCTAGAATAACCAACGACCATGATCGACCTTTTTGTTCGTGCTAACAAGTACATCCTGCAAGCTGAGGTCATAAAGATCATGAGAACCAGTGACGATAAGGAGAAGAAGAGGAAGGAGAAAGAGGCTTAGGAGGAGTCGAGTAGGAAGAAGGAGGACCCTTTAGCCCCTGCTTTAAGAAGTATACCGTTAAGAGAATTGAGGTCAATGATCTTAGCGGTAATAAATGGGTCTAGACTCATCTATTTTCCCCGAAAATTGACAATTCTTTAGGGAGGAATGTGGATACCTACTGTCGGTACCATAATGTGAGTGGACACTCTACAGATAAGTGTTGAAAATTGAAGAATCATATCGAGACCTTGGTTTTGAGAGGGGAACTTGGACTGGTTTGTTTACGATGAAGCATTGCAAGGGGAGCCAAGGAGTGAAACGAAGCAACAAATGAGGAACGATGCTTGAAGGGGTAGTGCCTCGACAGTGGGTCATGCTTCTGGTGATGATAGAAATTTCGTTTTATGATTGCTTCGATGTTCCTTTGTATAACTTGTTTTCAACAAATAATATGTTTGTTTTAATCTCTTATGCACAATGATCATCCTTTCTATTAAAAGAACAGGAGAGCTTGGTGCTTAGCTACACAACACGAAAAAGGGCATGCGGGAAACTGGGCTCATATAACCAAAAGTGACTGAACGTGTTATGAGCCTGAAAATTGGCTTCTCAATGTCAATGGACAAAGAACTGTCTCGAAAGTTCTAAAATGTAGCATGAGTAGAAAAACTTTTATGAAATCGAGCTCTCACTATTTACGCGTGCAGTAAAATATAATAAGCTACTAATGCTATTTGAGTAGAAATGCTTGTTAAAAATCAAACTCTCACCAAGTGCATATGGTAAACAACTAAACTGTGAGAAGAAAGCTTGTGAGAAATCGAGCTTTTACGTGATAAATATTGTGAGTAAAAAAACTTGTGAGAAATTGGGCTCTCATGTGACAAATATGCATAGTGAGTAGAAAAGCTTGCCAGAAATTAGGCTCCTACGTGACAAATATGTGTAGTGAGTAGAAAAGCTTATGGGAAACTGAGCTCTCACCATGAGTGTATATGATGGAAAGATAGACTGCGATGTGACAATACAACATGGAGCTTGCGGGAACCCAAACGCCCATTGTAGAACACACGCAGTGGAAAATTGAACATCGTACATAGCCATCAAGCTTGTGAGAAACTGAGTGTTGACTAATAGTGAAAGGTAAAGACGTGCGGTGAGTAGAAAAGCTTACGAGTGCCCAACCTCTTATTATGAAAGCACATAATAAAAAATGACTAAAGGTTGTGCTGTGGCAGTAAATTATGAAGCTTGCAGAAAACAAGGCACTCATTACAGAACACACGCAGTGGAAGTCTGAATATAGTGTATAGTTAAGTATAAAGCCATCGAGAAGTTGAGTGCTCATGGCTGATATAAATATGGCATGCAACTTGGAGGCTTGAAAGAGAGTTGACACTCCGGCAAGTACGAGGTAGCACAATCTCAACCATATCAAATCACTTTGCTGAAGCAAGCTTCTTAACAAAGTGATTGGGGAGCATATGCCCAAAAAGCGTGAGGTAGAACTATTGATCCTAGTAAAAACTTGATCCTCATCATGAACACCTAGTCATCTAGAGGAAAGTCCTCGAACACCAGCATGGTGGTGATGACGAACCTCACGAGGTAGAGTGGAGATGACTGTAACACCTTGTACCTACATTTTTCTTTTCCTTATAAATGTTGGATTATTAAAAAAACAAAACTTTTGCATTAGAGCATATATGACTAAATCCTAGAAGTGATAAATAAAATGATTGGGAGAATTATTATTTAGATAAGTATGGTTAAGTAGAATTTTTAATAGTTGTTGTGGCAATTTTTGAAAAATATAAAGGGTAACAGGGGTAGGTTTGTAAATAACAAAAGGAAAAGAAGAAATTAAAAAAAAAAGATGGCAGATCTGGGCTTGGGAGTCGACAAAAAAACATGAAGGAAAAGAAAAAAAATAAAACATCTAAACTAAAAAAACGGCACCGTTTTTGTTTCTTCCTTTCCAAACCAACCTGACACCTTCCTTCCTTCCTTCCTCATTTTCACATTTTAACTCGTCCATTCACTCTCTTCCTCTCTAAAACGTTGCTCTATTTTTCTCCTTGCTTCCTCTTCAAATCTTACAACTAATTGAAGTTTCATATGATATCCGAGGTGATTGACCAGTTATCGGCGGTGAAGCACCAATTATTTGGTTCGGTGTCCAGGTGAGCGCGATGACAGCTCTAGACACATATATTGTGTCTTCTAAATCATATATGTTCTTTTTATGTGTCTGGCTAAATTCTGAAATCTTATTAATTAATAGTTGGCTAAATTGATAATCTGACTTATGTGATACTTAATAATCAGTACTCTATTTCCGTTTTTCAGATATATATATATATATATATATATATATATATATATATATTATACATATATATTTTTGCAAATTAAGTTTCGTTTTGCATGTCTGTCTGCTTTGTTTATTATTCTATATGATATTCTAATATGGAGCACTTGAACCCAATATTCTGTTTTTGAATTAAGTGTATATATATTTTGTACAAAACATTATGAGTTGGGATTCAATATATTTTTGTAAATATTCGTTTGTTCAATATGTTTGTCTGCTTTTGTATATCTGGCACATTTATTTTATATAATTAATTAATAGAATAAAAAATGCTCATTAATTATATTTGTTTGTTTCATTTGTTTGTCTCCTTTGGATATTGTAATATGAATCTAAATATCTGTAATGAATATGTCTGGGCCTAATACATGCGAACCCCCTGAACTTATAATGAATGTGCAATTTCCCCCTTGAACTTTGTGAATACTTAAGACCTTCAACTTGCAAAAATGACTATTGTTATCCCTCAAACTTTGAAAACGTGACTGTTTAACCCCTTCAACAACATCGTTTGATTATTCTAACATGGCTCGTTAAACGGTGACGTTTTCAAATTTTGAGGGGGGGCAAAAATAGTCATTTTTGCAAGTTGAAGAGGTCTCGTAAGCGCTCGCAAAGTTCAGGGGAGAAATTGCACGTTCGATACAAGTTCAGGGGGGTTCACATATATTAAGCTAATATGTCTACTTTGCATACCTGAATATGTTTACACTCTGTTAATGTCTTCGCCTGTTTGGATATCTGGTTTTTGAGAATATTTCTGTTAACTATTCTAACTCGAGACACCTATGCTACGGGGGTAAACGTAGCTTTTGATATACCAATGATCAGTCAATGCCTAGTACGAAGGTTGGTGGTAACCCGTGTGTCTGACCAACACATGACTCAGGTGGCAGTAGTCCACATTTCTGTTTCTGTTTCTGTTTCTAGTGGCAATAGTCCACATCTCTGATACCGTTTGATTCTGGTCCTGTCTGCTTCTGGTATTGAGTTTTATATTTTCTATAATAATCGTCAGGTATGTTTTCGAATAAATAATTCGTCTACATTAGTGAATCTGTATTGTTGATCATACCCCTATAATATATTGTATCTAATTTAGTTATAAATGTTTTATACATATTCTGATTTAGAATATATGTTACATTGTACCTAATACTATTTTTTATCGATAAACGTTATAATTTATAAATTGTTTATAAACGTTTGAGTGTATTAAATGGTTGTAAGTTCTATTCTTCCAAGTCTTGTGCGAGATGGGCCAAGCCTATAATTCGGTTCGCCTCGTACGCTGGTCATGGTCCGATTTCGGGTCTTGACAATGAAGAACTTCATAAGGTGGAGTGAAACTTCATGAAGTGAAGTAAAGATGATGAATTTCTCGAGGTGGAGTGGAGATAATGAACTTCACGACGTGGAATGGAGATGATGAATTCCACGAGATGGTAGAGATGATCAGCTCCGTGAGCCAGTGAACTCTGTGAGTCGGTGAACTCTACAAGGCGAGTTGGCAAATTCCACAGGGTGAGTTACAAAACATAGTACATGGGGCAAAGACAGGTTGCTAGAGTCAAGCAGGTCAAGGGCACAATGGAGTTAGGCGACAAAGCATGCAACTGTGGCACCAAAAGACAAAATGGATGAAGGCATGCAACAAAGCGTCTATTGAATATGTGTGACAAGACTTTTTCGAAGCAGAGTTGAGACTAGTTGTGTGAGATTGAGCGTGTGGTGGCTGGCATTGTGAACCAAATGGCACGTCGTTTTCATTGGTCATTGTCGTCTGATTTCAAAGCAGAATCGAATTGCACGTCGTTTGGTCTACAGAAAGGATGGAAGCTCGGACGCACGAGGGTTGGATGGTTAGGTCAAAGTCGCTGACACGGAACGACACATCGTTCTTGGTGGAACGTGTAGTGGCTCGATTGGATGGAAGTTGTGTTGTTTGGATCAGACTGAATAGCATACAGGCCGTGAAGCCCAAGAATAGCATACGACGGGGCATGGAAGAATGCAACTTGGCAAATTAGCACAAATCTGAAGCAAAAATCAAGGACAAGAAATCAAGTAAAAAATTTGCTAGTTAAGGAAGTGATTAAATCTGGAAGAAGAAGAAATTAGGAGTCGAGGCCGAAACAGGGAAGGAAGGAGATTAAAATAAAGGGTTAATTACTCTGTTTATCCGTTTTGCTTTTTTAATCACGCAGATATGGATCGATAATTTAGTTCATTTTTGGGGGCAAAAATTAACATTTTATATGTCGCTTCCCCAACTTCTGTATGCTCTTTTAATCATATATATTATTCTCCTCTCTTTAACAATTTATTTTTCCATTTTTTTCTCTGTCTTCCTTCATTTTTTTTTTCTCAACCAGACGTTCCTCTTCTCCCTCTCTTTCTTCTTTCCTTCTTCCTCTCAACTGTTCGTTCCTCTCTATCTTTCTTCTTTCTTTTTCCTCTCAGCTGGTTCGGTTCATCTCTCTATCTCTCTTCTCTCAGTTCCACTCTCTCTCTCGTGTCTCACTAGCTTCTCATTTTTTCTCTGCTCAGATCTCTAGTCTCAGCTTCGTTTTTCCCGGTGGAACTCTCAGTTTCGTCTCTCTGTGCTCATGACGACGGAGGTGGGTGTGGTGATGGAAGTCAGTGTGTGTGGTGTTTTCGATGCAGATCTGTGCTTTTCCGTTGTAGATCTGGTTTTGGGGAGAGATCGGCGATGAGTAGTGTTAGGGTTTTGCAGAGGGAGTGGCGGCGGCTAGGGTTCGGTCCGAAACCTAGCCGTTCTGTTTAAAATTTTCGTGTCCCTGGGACTGTTATTTTGTGATTGGAGTATTGTTTTTGTCTTTATTAATGGAGAGTTTTGGACTATATTAGCTGTTTGGTGGAGATTTATTTTTGGTTTCCTTCTTGTTTTGGTGCAGATCCGTTGAGGAAGGAGGAAGGGATGGTGAATAAGAAGGAAGAGAGAGAAGAAATGTATTATTTTCTTAATTCTAGCATTTTTTTATATTTTTAAGAAAATTATTTAATTTTTTTATAATTAAAAGTTGTAAAAAGACTTTATTTTTGGTTCATGTAAAGTTTATGTGAACTTTATTTCAAGTTTATTTTAGCTTTATTTTAAATTTATTCTGAGATTATTTTAGGTTTATTTTAGGGTTATTTGAAGTTTATTTTAATTTTATTTATAGATTTTAAAAATATTTATTTTAGGTTTATCTTAAATTTATTTTAGATTTATTTTAAGTTTATTTGAAGTTTATTATAGACTAATTGTAGGTTTATTTTATAGATTTTAAAAAAGTTTATTGAAGGAGTTTAAAAAGTTATTTTAAGTTTATATTAGGCTTATTTAAATTTTATTTTGGGTTTATTTTAAGTTTATTTTACAGATTTAAAAAGGTTTATTTAAAGATCTTAAAAATTTTATTTTAAGTTTACTTTAAGTTTATTTTAGGTTTATTTTAAGTTTATTTCAAGATTATTTTAGGTTTATTTTATAGATTAAAGGTTTATTTAACAATTTTAAAAGGTTTGTTGTATTTTTTTACGTTTATTTTGGTTTATTTTAAGTTTATTTTTAAAGTTTTTATTAAAAAAGTTTATTTTGAATTTATTTAAAATTTATTTTAAGTTTATTTCAGATTTATTTTATAGATTTTAAAAATATTTATTTAAAATTTTTAAAAATTTTATTTTAAGTTTATTTAAGGTTTAGAAAGTTTTTAAAAGGTTTATTTAGGTTAAAAATCTAAATAAAACTTAAAATTAAAAAAGAAATAAAATTAAATAAAAAAAGAAAAAAAGGAAAATGAACAAATTTAAGAATAAAAAAATAAAAAACGATGTTTTTTTCTATCCGCACGAGTTTCCATACGGAGGGAGAATAAGGAACGGTAATTTGTCAATGGGAAACGGAAACGTCAGTGTTTGTAATAAAATTTTCAAAGATCTCGATTTTGTAATTGTAGAAAATAAAATGTAAAAGAGGGAAAAAGAATGGGCTTCAGGAGGAAGAGAGAGCCCACCTCCTAGACAAACCAGAAAAATGGGCTAGTATAAATGGGGGCCTAATAGATGCCTTGAGGGACAACACCACAGTAAGGACACACGAAGTCATGAAAACAGTAAACTGGTCTCAACTACTAGAATAATTCCAACGAGATCCTCAGTCTGAATATTCGCACTTCCTAGAAAAATTTTGTACTCATATTTTTGGGAAACCAAAAAAAAAAAGTGGGAGCAATTGATATAACATGAGTAATAAAAATTCACTTAATACATTTAATATTGTAACGGAAGTATTACAATCATTATGATGAATATTATGAAGTATTAATGCTCTCTTATCAACTTGTCACTATAAATAGTTGCCAACAACACTTTCCGAGGTAATTTTTACTAGCTGAACACATCTACACTCTGTCAAAATTGCTACTAACTTGAGCATCAAATATTTCTCCGACGAGCAACTCGGCCTCATCGTGTTCTGTGTCTTCAGGTTACGATGCGACATTTAAGACTCTCAAGTGTTTTAGTTTTTTTATTATTATTGTTATTTTCACGAGGCAACAACACCTCGGATATCGACCATACTTAAACCCAATCAGTGCGGATATCACTCGCTTTCATTGGATATGAATACAAATGTGGTATTACCAATATTTTACTATGCAGATTTTACCCTATTTCTAACTGTACTCGGTAAGCATGTCCTTAATAAATTTATACAACAGATAAACAAGTGCTTAATCATGGATTTAGGGGGAGTAGCAGGGGCCTGCACTCCTGCTTGCTGTTGGCGAAACCCTTACACAAGTGGTCGCCAGCGACCTCCCCAAGCTTCTGCTTCCTCTTCTCTCGGTGAAGCACCCTTTCCTCCACAGGGGAAAGGGCGACGTTGAGCATTCAAAACCTGGAAGGAGGAGGTTAAGGTCTTTTACCTGAAAAAAGAATACCAGGGCACATGGTATAGCTTGATTCTCGTAATTTAATCAATAATCAATTTGTTAGTTAAATCGACATCAACTGTGCAAATACATATTATACCATTACTGAGCGTACAATTACGATGTAATTGACATAATTATATTTTTATTATAACACTTTAATTATGTAAAACAGTAAGATGATATAATATAATTATGACACTTTTAACAAAAGTTGTTACGCTATCTGCCGCAATTACGAGCCTATTAGTTGTGCATATTTAAAAAACAAGGTGTTTTTATAAAAAAAAATAAAATTTGTGATGTTACTGATTATGAAAAAACAAACAAGCTGATCATTTGTTAACACAAAATGCTACAAGTAGAGAGAAAGAATGAAAGGAGAAGGAAGAGCAGTGTGTGTTAGAGGTGCATCAGGTTACACAGCTTCATGCCTTGTCAAGCTCTTGCTTCACCATGGTTACACTGTCAAAAACACTGTTCGTGATCCAAGTTAGTATCTTTATATTTTCTCCAGATTCTTGCTTGTATCTTTTGAGTTTCAATATCTTTAACCTGGCATAAACTAGCAGTGTTTTGGCATATCTTTATTTTTTCCGGTTTGCTGTTCTGTTTCAATTAGGTAATTCTGTTGTAAATGTGTCTTGATGGAGCCAAAGAAAGACTTGATTTGTTCAAAGCGAATTTGCTGGCAGAAGGTTGTTTTGATGCAGTTGTTGATGGATGCCAAGGCGTTTTTCATACTGCTTCTCCGATGCTTCTATCCGGAAACGACCAAGAGGTAAAACCTTTCGGGCTCTGCTTGGTTTGATCATACTTTGACTATGTCGAATCCAAAATCTTGAGGCGTTACATTGTGTTCCGATTGTACTCATTATTTATCGTCCATTTGCGCCATATTTATCCATTGTTAGATTCAGTCTGTTCTTTCTATTCACACTTGCATATCCAACTAGCCTATTTTCAGGCAGAAGCAGAACAAATTGATCCTGCTTTGAAGGGAACTCTAAACGTTCTTAAAGCGTATGCAAAAGTTCCTTCAATCAAGAGGGGGTGGTTATCGCTTCTTCCATGGCAACCGTTATATTCACTGGAAAACCTCTGACTCCTGACATTGTGATGGACGAGACTTGGAAGTCAAATTTGTCATTTTGTATATCAACTAGATAATTCAACACGTGCCTTACGTCTGTATTTTTTTCACTTTTTAATTTTACATGTAATTTAGTTAATTAATTACAAAATTTAATAATAAATAGTGTGCGTGGTTATAAAATATTTAAAATTAAAATAATATAGCACATAATAATTTATAGTGTGAAAAACTATTTAAATTCTAAAATAAAAAATATATATTAGTAATCCAATTTGCTATATTTCTCTTTAGATATTTTATTGTTTTGTGAGAATTTTATTAATAGTTAAACTATCAAAATAGTGACCAAAGCCAAAAATTTGTAGGGAAAAATCTAATGTAAAGAGCGATTTTCGCCATTTAAGAGTTAATATCAAAGCATTAGAAAAATCCTGCAAGAAAAGCGTACAAGATTACAGGCGTACAAGAAAGGAGTTGCTTTATGAACAAAATAGCTGAATTTACACTTCAGCGAGAAGCAGCATCTATAAATCCATATTCACAAGGAAAAAAGGATCTACAATTCTGATATTTTGAGAGATTTCAGGCCGCAATTTACGCAAGCAAATCCGGACTCTTCTTCTAACATTAATACTCATGGCACTCCACCGAATTTCAAATTTACACAAGCAAATCCGGACTCTGCTTTCAACATTAATACAGGTTGTCTCCTTGAGCCAATCCCAATCAACACCTTTAATTTAGCATAATACAGATGGCACAATCTTTATGTCACTTCGGGAGACTTTTCTAAGAATATGGATGACATAAATCATAGTGAGCACAATTCAGAGCCTAATAATATATCAGGATGTGTGGCAAGTCAAACTCTATCATAAAGCAACGGAGCCAAGCTTTGTTACGGTTCGGTAAAAAAAAAAAAACAAAGGTGGTTTGACTATGGATGAGATTCTTTTTTGCTCCAAAATAAATATTTTTACAATTTTTGGAAGAATGCATTAAGTAAAGACATTTCAAGATTGAACACTAATTAATCAAATCAAAAGATCCATGGCCGGAGCTTCGGTGCTACCTTCTATTGCCAAGAGGTAAAAAAGAAACTCCTCTCTTGTTGCCAAAACAAATAATTGATAATTAAGGTCTACTTACTAAAAGAAACTATCTGTGCATTTCTTTCAATACATATATATAGGTTACAGGGCAAGGTAGGTTTGATAACTGGCGGTGCGAGTGGCATTGGCAAGAGCACCGCAAGGCTCTTCGCCAGACATGCGCAAAAGTAGTCATTGCTGACATCCAAGATGAATTAGGCCACTCTGTATCGAACCAAATTCAGACTCAGACCAACCAGCCCGTTTCCTACGTTCACTGCGACGTTGCCATTGAGTCTGACGTAGAAAATGTGGTGAACACTGCCGTTTCAATGCACGGAAAGCTCGACATAATGTTCAACAATGCCGGAATACCAGGACAGCAAAATCTAAGTATAAGCTCAACTAACTATGAAGATTTTAAGAGAGTTTTCGACGTGAACGTGTATGGAGCATTCTTAGGAGCCAGGCATGCGGCAAGAGTGATGATACCAGAAAAGAAAGGCTGCATTCTCTTCACTTCGAGTGCTGCTTCGGTGGTTTTTGGAATACCACATCCGTACTTAGTATCAAAGCACGCGGTGGTAGCGCTAACAAAGAACCTGTGTGTGGAAATTGGGCAATACGGAATTAGGGTTAATTGCATTTCGCCTTTTGGAGTCCCAACTCCTACGTTGTCGAAGGGTCTTGGAGTTGGAGACAGGAAGGTTTTGCAAGAGATGTTTGCGGAGAAAGGGAACTTGAAAGGGGAGATGTTAGATGAAGATGACATAGCGGAGGCAGCTCTGTATCTTTCAAGTGATGAATCCAAGTATGTGAGTGGAATAAATATAATCGTTGATGGAGGTTTCAACTTGAAGAATCCATGGAAGTCTACTTAACAAGTCTTTGTATTACAATAAACGACGACTTTTTTTTTTTTGTTTTCCTAATGTAATCGATCGATTGTGATTCAGAATAATAACACTATCTTCATATGCTTGATTTATTCTGCTTGTTCTAAAAGAACTCTCTCAGAGCAAGCTCAAAATGGATTTCATCTGCTGTACGTGTGCTTGTATGTATGTATAACATTGGACGAAAAATGAATCACTCGTTTTCTTTTTCCTTTGCCTTTTCTTTAAAAGAAAATAAATCACACTCCCTTCTGTATCAACTCAACTAAGCTAGCCACATATAACTGTAATACCCCACTTGAAACAACTCAGCAAGGCGACCCCTTCCAAATGAGGAGGAATAGTTTAATTTATTGACGACCAAAGCTGCAGTACAATAAAATTTGGAGTTTTTTTATAGTTTTGCTGATGAGATTGAATCCAGAAACTGAGGAACAAGAGGTTCGCGCATGACGGATGAAACGGATATGGTTGGTTAAGGGTGAAATCCCAGTCCGTTGGTTGTTGGGTCCAATAACAAGTTCGACTAATTATTGGTAATTAGTCATAGACTTCTTGAATGGGTTAAGAAATGCAACTAAGGTCCACTAATCTAATATGAGTAAGAAACCCAAGTACAAGTGACTTGCCTATTCTATTGAGGTAAGACAGAAAAATGAGAGAGGCAGGAAAAGAACAAAAACACGTTCTTTTCTTCCACAAGAAAGCCACCCCTCTCCTTCCATCATTCTTTGATCCTCATCTTGTGTGTCATCTAGACTGCAAACAAGTCGGACACTCTCATCGACAACTCGATCGTGGTTTACTCACGAAACCAATATCGAATCCAATCCTATTCCTTCGCTCTCCGTTGTTGTCTTCCGCTACAAAGAGGTCAATTCTCGAAACCAGTCTATTCTACTGTTCGTTGGTTCCAGTAGTGGAATCCTTCAAAAAAAAAATTGTAATCTAATTTGCTATATTTCTCTTTAGATATTTTATTGTTTTTTTTCTTGACTAATTAATTCACCATGGGTGTATGGATTTATTTCATACTATATATTAGTATTATAAAATTTTCAAATAATATTATAATTAATAATTGACAATAGTAAAATTAGGATATCAAAGGATTTGACTAACTTAGTTTTACTTCTCTTAAATATTTTATTGAACTAATTTAGTTCTTTTTTAATTTCTCATTATAACGATGTCTTTTATATACTCTATGTCTGATTTTAATTTTATTTCTTTAATATAATTTATGTGAAGTCTCTTTTATATATATATAAGAATATTAATATTAAAATCAACCTTTTATAATTTTTTTTTGTGTAAACTAAGCTTAAATCATAGTTTTTTAGGAGTGAATAAATAGTTAATTCCATTTGAATCAAATGTATGGTATGCAAATTGTGCAGACCATTGATAAAAAAAAATCATGTAGACCTACCATCCCCTCACAATATATTACATACTATACATTGCAAATATTTCGCTCAGTTTTCTCTCAAATAAAATAGTGCAAACTTTTTGAGAAATTATCTTAAAAGTTTATCTCTTACAATTTTCTCAATTCTTGCTCGAGTTAGATACTGGTACTCGAGTAATAAAGACTTGACCATTTATCTCTCATAAAACAACACCTCTTATTTGGGCAACAAACTATTTACTTGAGTCACTTCATTAGAAATTTTAGTCTTACTTGAGTAGCTTATCACAATAATGAGATTATACTTTTCTAAATTTTCCCATTCATCATAAATTAGTGAAATTTTGATGAGTTTCAGGTATATCTAGTTTTACTCATGGGAAATACCTCTTACTCTAGTAAAACATTTGATTTACTCATTGAGACAAATATGCCTAAAAGAATTCTAATTTCATAGGTGTATTTTTTTCTTTTCACTTACTTGAGCGAAATAGCAGCTCGCATTACTGAGTGTATTGAATTTCTCTTTCGTGAAACAACTGCCTCAGTAGTGAGATGTCCCTTAGAAGATGTGTTGCTTGAGTACAAATTCTACACTATTGAAGACACGTCATTCTCACGTAGGCAAAATGCACTCGTGGATTTTTCTATATCTTTATGTTCTTTCTTGAAGTAAAGAACATGTTATGCAAGTAAAACATTCTCGTTGATCGTCTCTCACAGCTATATAAATTCTTGCTTGACTTAAATGTTTTTGCATGAATAACAAAAACTTAAGCTTTTATCTCTCACAAGACAATGCTTTATTAATCGAGTCATTTCATCTAGAATTTCTTATCTTCCTCATGAAAGAGCCTTGTTGCTTTTGTATTGAGATTACACTTGTTTTAGCTTTTGTCAATCATCAAATTTTATAGAAAGCTCTACGTGTTTTCTTTTATATCTGTAATGTTACTCGAGCGAAAATATCTCATGTTTGAGTAAAGATGCATCTAATTTAATTTTTTATACAAATATGCTTCATATTCAAATCTTTACTACTCGAGTTAGCATACCTTCTTATCCAAGTAAAGGCCTTGAGTTTCTTTCGTCGAATCAAATCTCTATGCATACAACTTTGAAGATATTTGCTTGAGTAAAGAATTTATGTTGCTTGAGTCACATGTTTCTTGCTCGAGCAAAATGCTTTCATAGATTTATTATCTGTAATACCTCAATTCTTACTCAAATAAAGATTTTGTTCCTCAAATAAAATATCGTTACCTAATAGTTTCTAAGGACAACCTTAATGGTTGCTTGAGTTAGATGTTGTAGTATTGATGCAAAAAATTAATATTTCATCGATTTCTCACAAAATGATGCTTCTCGAGTGCCAAATTTCTTACTCAGGTATCTTTTTCTATTTCCGAATTTTTTTTTAAAAAAATTACAAAATACTAAAAAAAAATTCATTCGTAAAAATTAGAAACATTTTTCATAGTCAAGAAAACAAATATTCATATCAATGCAAATATATTTGAAAAAGTTTTTTCCATAAAAAATGGAAAATTAAATTTGAATGCCATTGTTCTAACTTCACAAGTTAGGCTTTTTTATTTTCTTTTCAATATTCAGAGAATTTTCAAAAAATTCTCTTAGTTATACAGGCTTTTAAGTTTTTCCCCGTGAAACAACTACTTATGATGGCCCTTAGAAGTTGGCTAAATTAATGTGACATTTATGTAGGACAATTTATGCTTTTCCGTTGATCTCAAATAAACTTAAAATAAATTTAAGAGTATAGTCAACTTTTTCCTTTTTTTTTTCTCAACATTTATATTTTTTAATATAATGAGAATTTTATTAATAGTTAAGCTGTCAAAATAATGGCCAAAACCAAAAACTTGTGGGCAAAAATTTAATGCAAAAAGCGGTTTTCGCCACATAAACAACAATATCAAGGCACTAGAAAAACCCCTGAAAGAAAGTCATACAAGATTGCAATTATGTCCATGAAAACATAGAATACGGACATCTATAGAAGTCATATCAGGAATGAACAAAATAGCTGAATTTACACTTGAGCGAGAAGCAGCATCTATAAATGCATATTGACAAGAAAAAAAGGCATCTAAAATTCTGATATTTTGAGAGATTTCAGGCCGCAATTTACACAAGAAAATCCGGACTATACTTCTAACATTAATACAGATGGCACTCCAGCGAATTTCAAATTTACAAAAGCAAATCCGGACTCAACTTTCAACATTAATACAGATTGTCTCCTGAACCCAATTCCAATGAACTCTTTTAATTCCGCACAATACGGATGACACAATCTTTAAGTCACTGCCGGAGACTTTTCTAAGAAGAAAATGGGAGACGTAAATCATAGTAAGCACAATTCAGAAGCAACGGACACAAGCTTTGTTACGGTTCGGAAAAGAACCAAAGGTGGTTTAACCATGGATGAGATTCTTTTTTGCCCCTAATAAATGTTCTTACAATTTTTGAAAGAATGCTTTAAGTAAAGACATTTCAAGACTGAACATTAATCAAACCGAAAGATCCATGGCTGGAGCTTCGCTGCTATCTTCTATTGCCAAGAGGTAAAAGCAAATTCTTCTCTTGTTACCAAAACAATTAATTGTTAATTAACGTCTAATTACTAAAAGAAACTATCTGTGAATTTCTTTTGATACATATGCAGGTTACAAGGCAAGGTAGCTTTGATAACTGGCGGTGCGAGTGGC
>CAODLS011533078.1:0-16228 GCA_948243855.1 Flueggea neowawraea
CATAACGGCTAGTTTTACCCATTTTCTTATAAATACCTCCTAAACACATTTTTTTTATTATTTCTTCACTTCAAACACTCATTTCTCTCCCCAAACTCTCTCAACTCTTAAAATTTCTCTCCATACTCTCAAATTACTCCCACTCCAATTTTTTTCCCCAAAATTATGGATCACAACAATGAAAATACTCAATCCTCCCAATAAAATAACCTATCAAATTTTGCCAACTATCAATATTCTCATCCATCAAATTTTTTCTCTTTCACCAATTATCAATTCAATTCCAACACTTCATTTTTCTCATTTCCATATCAACCCGCACTTTTTAATTTTGGTAATTTTCAAAATTTTACGTCCAATCATTTTTTTATAAAATAATCTTTTTTTACAAAATAATCATTTCGGTAATTTTTATTTTAATGTAATATTTTTATTTTAACGAATTATTTTTATTTGAATGAACTATTTTTATTTTAATGAATTTGGGTGGAAAGTATTAAATGAAGTAGTAGATAAAAGTTAAGGGATTAAAATAAAATTGTGTTTAGTAGAAAGCTGAGTAAGCGTCCCGCGAGATTCTTAAAGTAGCCTTTAGGTTGCAGATGAAAAAATTAAGAAGTTAGAAACTGTGGACTTTAAAAAAATAACAATAAAAATATTAAACAGACGTTCCGCAGAACGACTTCAAAAATTGTAGGTTACGATTAGCCTAAACTGCCAATTCTTAAGCTTCACATGTCTTCGTCATCATCGTCGTCACTATCATCATACCCAGGTATTAATAAGACCCACGTATTAATAAGACGTCATCGTCATATCATTAGCTACTCCTAGTACTTGCTCCAATTCGCGTTGAAGCTGTTCAATGTCTTCTTCTTTTATATCGTCGTTGTCGTCTTCGTTTTCATCACCAAACGATACACCGTTGTTTTTAAGGTCTTTTCAAGCATGCTGAAGAGTGCCTCAAAGGCATCTTCGTCAATGTTATCCTCCTCTTTCTCTTCGTTATATTTCCAACCTTTTTATCACAATCAAGAAACAAAATTATTTCAATTTTTCAAAATTACAACAAAGATTCATCAAATTTTATTTATTTGATTTTATAAGCTCTAACTTTCTTCTTTGAAGAGGTGAGCGCAGAGCTGTGGGTTCTTCGATGAGAGAAAGCGAGAGCGAGAGAGCGATGTGACCGAACCTGATCTTTATGGATCTTAATGCTTTGTTCAATGTGTTATCTATTCACTTTTGGATGGAGGTTTTATACCTTGATTGAAAATAGATCTTAATGCTTTCTTTAATGTGTTATCTATTCATTAACAGAGGGGGTATTTATGCATTGATTGAAACGCACTGTTTTCATTCTTTTCAAGTTTAAATCAAGTAGATGATTCCTTTTCAAAATGTGCAATCAACCCCCAAAACTTCAAAATGTGGAAGTGTTGTCCTTAATCTTTGTTTTTCACTTCCGTAGCAAACACCTTCTCTCATCCCGCACTATAAAACCCATTTGCTATCCCTGCAGTTGCCAGTTAATAACAGAAAGTTCTATCAGACAGTTGCTAAATGGATTTAATTGGAAATGGCAGGGGTAGTGAATGGGTTTGATAGTGCGGGAAGTTTTGGAGTTTGGTTGCGCATTTTGAAAAACAATCATCTACTAGGTTAAAACTTGAAAAGAATGAAAACAGTGCGCCTCAATCAAGGTATAAATAGCCCCTCTCAATAAATGAATATATAACACATTGAAGAAAGCATTAAGATCTATTTCCTATCAAGTATATATACCACCCCATAAATGAATAGATAACACATTGAACAAAGCATTAAGATCAATAAAGATCAATATGTCCCGATTTCTAAAATAGAGTACGACATGGCGTTTGTTTTATCTCCACCGTGTTGGAAATTCGCCTCCTCCATGGTGCTTCGAACCACTTTACTCTCTCCCTATAACGAACCTTTGTTCCGAGTGAATGTGTCGTTAATCGATAAGGCCTGGCCACGTCACTCTCTCACTCTCACCTTCTATCACTGAAGAAACCACAGCTTTGCACTCACCTCCTCTTGAAATAAGAAAGTAAGAGCTTATAAAATCAAATAAATAAAATTTGATGAATCTTTGCTGTAATTTTGAAGAATTGAAATATTTCAGTTTCTTGATTGTGATAGAAAGGTTCAAAATATAAGGAAGACAAAGACGAGGAGGATGACATTTACGAAGATGCCTTTGAAGCACTCTCCAGCATGTTGGAAGAAGACCTCAAAAACGACGGTGTGTCATTTGGTGATGAAAACGGCGATGATATAAAAGAAGAAGACATCGAACAGTTTCAGCGCGAATTTGAGCAAGTACTAGGAGCAGCTGGTGACGACGACGACGTCGTCGTATTAGTACGTGAGGATGATGATAGTGCCGATGAAGATGATGACGACAATGACGATGAGGAGGAAAGACCTGTGAAGCTTAAGAATTGGCAGTTTAGAAGGCTGACTTCTGCACTGAAAAAGGGCCGTAAGAAGACTAGTATGAGTTTTCTTTGTTGTTCAACTGAATTTGTTGTTTTATTGGGACTTTAGAGTTTGCGAATTGATTTTTTTGTTGATTTGTTTGTAGATTAAGGATCTCACCGCAGAGCTTTGTCTTGATAGAGCTCTTGTTCTTGAGCTGCTTCGGGACATTCCTCCGAATCTTGTTATGATGAGTGTTGATTTGCCTGATGAGCCTACCCCTGTTATACTGCCAGTGGTGGAAAGTAATAAGCCTGTTGATAGTGTTCCAATGGAAATGGCGGTTGCGGATACGGTGAAATCTGAAAGTGAGAAGAATGCTCTGGTTCATGTTATGAGGCACCAATGGTCTGCTTAAAAGAGATTGAAGAATGTCCGAGTTGAAACCCTTAAAAGATTTTATGGACGAACTAAGAGACGCACTGTAATTAGAGTTTTCTATGGATTGATATTAATAGGTTCTTGGGTTAATTTAACAAGTTTTTGTATCTTAATTGTATTATGGCATAATTGCATCAATACTTTAGCTTCTTAATCTCATTGTGTCTTTTCTAACAAAATGCAAAACACAATGATTGGCAGCATAGTGTAAGTGACAAACCTGCCGAGGAGAAGAATGATTACATGGTTTGAAAATAAACAGGCTGAAGAAGGGGTTCCTGACCGTCGTCTTCTTTATCAAAAATCTGTTGTAGAAACTACCTCTTAATGTTGATAGAATCTATATATTTGTCGTAATGTGGTGATTGATAACAACATCTAATAGAATTCATTTAGTGCATCATTCCTTCTTTTCTTTGATTATTTTTGAGCAAACTATTCATAGACTTCTAATGTTATGGTCCCTAGAAAAGTTCTTGAAAGTAGATGTTGTCATAAAATAAACTTTAAGAGGCCTTAGGATCTCTATTAACAAATCAGAAAATAACAATTAACTGCAAAAATGATGCCATGATTTGATGGTTGAAGAAAATAACAATCCACATTACGTACGTTGTAAAACATGGGACGTTGCTCATGTTGTAACTCCAGATAACATACGTTGTAAACAAACGTGGTGTATGTTGATCATGTCGTAGCCCTAGATAACGTACGTTGTCACCTTATAACTTACGTTGTCATCGTATAACGTACGTTATGATTTTGTCACATACGTTGTCGTTGCACTTTAACCATCCAGTGGCTTATCTTTGCATTCAGCACCATTTCAACATGCGTACCACCTCTCTTGCGTACGTTGTGTATCCATTACGTATGTTATGTACATGTAACGTACGTTGTGACACTCCCAGTGGCTTGTTTCGCAATTTCAAGCTTTCCAACTTGTTTAACTCCAATTCTAACGTTTTGTTTATCATTAAAACATATAAGGATATTAATGTTGATCACACATTATCCAACAATCTTCTCCTTTTTGATAATGACAAAACTTTCAAGAATTTGAGTGCTACATCAAGGGCAACAACATCGATCAAGGATTTCATCCTTGTCACTTGGTTATAATCATGCAAAATGTGTATGCAAATGCGAAAAATTCTACCCCTTTCAAATAAACATGTTCAACACTCTTCCCTTTTTTGTAATCATCAAAAAGATTAAGCAATAAGCAAATATTCACTCCCCCTTTCAAAAATAATTTGTGCATATATATAAAAAAATCTTCGCTCCCCCTTTCTATTACAAACTAATGCACACATTAAACAAATTTTTAAATCAATGTTTTCAAAATTCATTCAAGCAAGAATAATCAAACAAGAAGTACAATGCATTAAAAATTAAAAGAATGAGAGTTTTAGGAGTACCTAATGTGTCGAAAGGCACACTTGTGCCGATGGATCACCATCATCACTTGAAGGACAACTATAATCTCTTCTTTTCTTCTTATTCTTCTTCTTTTTCTCCTTCAATCTTTCCATCTTTTCTTGTTCCTTGTTTTTGTTTTTCATCAATTTTTCATAAATTGCGCACCTTTTGGAGTAATACTTTAACTCTTCATCTTCCTCTTCATCCAAGCTCAATTCTCCTTCACTCTCCTCTTTTTTAATATGAGTGGAAACTTTTAATGCCTTGCCACGCTTAGGTCTTCCACTTTTTGTCCTTAGTATAATCTCATAATTTATGAGTGAGCCAATTAGAGCACTAAACTCCAATGAGTTCAAATCTTTAGACTCCATGATGGTAGTGACTGTTGCATCCCATTCTTGAGGCAAATACCTCAAAACCTTATTTACCTTCTCGTTACTAGATATTGGTCTCCCAATTGATATAAGACCATTAATGATTTTCGTAAAGTGATCAAGCATATTTGAAATGCTTTCTCCATCTCTCTTGGTGAACAACTTATAGTCATGTAGAAGCATATTGATTTTGGTTTCTTTGACTTGAATTGTGCCTTCATGAGTAACCTCAAATATTTTCCATATCTCTTTGGCATGCTCACAAGAAGAAATTCTATTGTACTCTTCTTGACTCAAAGCACAATACAATAGTTGAGTAGCCTTGGAGCTTCGGCTAAGAGACTTCCAATCTTTATCATTGAAGTCTTCATACTTCTTAAGAGTGTCATCAACATTCTTGGAAATTTTAGGACCAAGGACAATCACCTTCCATAACTCTATATCATATGATTGAATGAAAATAGATTTTTTTTCTTCCATGAAATAAAATTAGAGCCATCAAATAAAGGAGGAGTGTAAAGAGAAGAATTGGGAACACTTGCACTAGGATGGCCGAAATACATTTTGTTGATGTGGATATTTTCTCTAAGGATGTTAAGCCTTCTAGAACAGAGACGCTTTGATACCACTTGTTAGAGAATTTTCTCAGGGATACCTTGGTTGAGTTTGGAGAGCAGAAACGAGTTGAAGTAAAGAGAAAAAATAATACCACAATTTATAGTGATTCAGCTAACCTTGCCTACGTCCACTATCTAAGTCTCACCATTTAGGATTTCCACTATACAGAGATTGATTTTTGCTCAATCCAACAAAGCTAATACAACGAGGTTGATTGCGGTTCAACTCCTCTAAAGCCTACACAAGGTTGATTCTCGGCTCTCACCTCTAAAGCCCTCACAAGGTTGTTTTTCTTAGGTTCACAACAAAACTTTAAAATGTTGATTTCTATAGGCTTACAACAAACCTTTCCTAATTTCTAAGTGTATACAAAGATTGAAGTTCTATACTAGAATTGAATGTATGAGTTTGATACTTGAACTTTGATCTCTAACTTGATTTGGTGCATTTGTTCGTAGAAATTGATAGGAGTGTTAGCACAATGTTTTCTGATGATGTTCAACTATATCTTTGCCTTCTCCTAATGCATTTATAGCTATTCCAAGCCATATGATTGTTGCTTTGAAGAAACTAGCTATTGGAGTGCATTTAATGCACTTGCAGCCTTCTGAAACCTTCATAACGTATGTTGCACATTTTTTCTACGTACGTTGTTGCCTTGTTCTTCCAAATTACGTATGTTGTAAAACATGGGATGTACGTTGCTCATGTTGTAACTTCAAATGGCGTACGTTCTAAACAAACATAGCGTACATTGATCATGTTGTAACTCTAGATAATGTAAGTTGTCACCTTATAACGTACGTTGTGATTTTGTCACGTACGTTGTCATTGCACTTTAATCATCCAGTGGCTTCTATTTGCATTCATCACCATTTCAACGTATGTACCACCTCTCTTACATATGTTGTGTATCCATTACGTACATTGTGATACTCCTAATGGCTTGTTTTGTAATTTCAAGCTTTCCAACTTGTTTAACTCCAAGTCTAATGTTTTGCTCATCATCAAAACATAGAAGGATCTTAATATTGATCACACATGATCCATCACGACAGTCGTGGCGATGGTGGTCAAGGTGGCATCAAACAGTTTGATGGCTTTTCCCAATCCAAGTAGATGAATTACTTTTTTGTGCCAAAATAACATAAAGAAAGATCGACAATTAGGTACTTTTTGGCAGACATAGAATTGGGCCTAGAATTACAAAATTGAGGAATTAGACCCAACTAATTTCAATTTTGTTGTTTGGCTAACATAAATAATTTGAAATTCCATTCCATGCGCAATTCCATAGAATTGTAATAAGACATGCTCTAATTCTTAGGCCTCTCCTAAGAATTGCCAATTCTAATTCTTTCTCTCTCTCTCCCTCTCTCTTCCCCTTCCCTCCCCCCCTCTCCCTTTCTTTCCATCTTCCTCTCTCTCTCTCCCCCCTCCCTTCCTCCCTCTCTCTCTCTCTCTCTTCCCGTCCCTCCCTCTCTCTCCCTCTCTATCTCACTCCCTCCCTCTAAAAAAATATTTATTTAATATTAAATTCATATTAAATAATTAAATATTTAATATATATTAAATAATTATTTAAATAATCAGTTCTCACTTTAATCATATTTTAATTCTGATTCAATTTCAAATCCAATTCCACAATCTAAATTGACTCTTAGTGAAAAAGTACTCGCATAATCACATCTAACATAAATAAACTACTACTAGAATTGCCACCTGTCTTTTGTTTTGCCGGCAGAAAAAGAAAAACAAATGATTGAATCGGATAATTGGAATTGGGTTTGAAAACGAGACAGTAAACAGAGATCACATGAGAAACCAGAGGAGAAAGGAACACAAAGGGTCTAAAATTCGCTAAGTTGGAGATTATGAGATTTGAAGTCCATAAAACATTGATGATTTTATTGAAACAAAAGGCCTGAAGAAGTAAAGTGAACCTATCTCTGCGGCCCTTTTTTCCTGCTTATCGTTAGAAATCAAATTGACCGAACCATCCATGAACACAAATCCCATATGCCAATTAATAAGAGCTTTATTTTACAGCAATGAGTTCTTCTGAAAGTTAGGAGTTTGATAAGCTAAAAGTTCGAATTCTTAAAATGCAAAATCACTTTGGACTAGTTTCTAAATCTTTTTTGAACGAACAAAAATTGTTCAAGTAAACACACATCATAAAATATAAGTGAAACGTAGTTAAAACAAAAGGAATTTAAAAAAAAAGTCAATTTATATATTATTTGTATTTTGTAACGTGACAAAAGTCAGGGATATTAACACTGAGTTTGACAGAAGTGTTTACAAAGAAATAGAAGTGATTGATGAGTTAGGAAAAATAAAACAAAATTAAAAATATTTTAATTAATTTTATGAGAATAAAGTGCCAAAAAGGGGTAGTTAATGAACATATTATTTTATAACATAGTCTCTCTTCAGTCGATAGCGATCCGCTCCTTAAAAAAAAAAACCTTATCAGTGAGAAGAAATAATAACAATCTCTTTTAGATGTTGTTTCCTAAATCTATGTTTATTGAAAAAGCAAAGCAAACAAATAAGGAATAACATTTGAGTTATACTCCGAATATCCTATACAAAAAGACTTTTTTTTTACCCCTTAGGATAGCCTAATGGCAAAGGAACAAGTTCCAAGTTTGTAGGTCCAGGTTTCAGTTTTAGAGGGAGTGTTTTAATCGGAAGCGAACTTGAGTTGACAATACAGCTTGATAGATAATTTCTTAGGCTGCTAGCCCCTAATAAAGTGCTACGGTTACAAGACTTGGTTACCTCATTGAGTTTAGCTATGACTTTTCGAACATTCTGCAACGGAAAGTAATGTCTGCATAGTCACGTCCAGAAGGAGTATACTACTACTGACCGCTTTCGACACTCTTTTTTCTCGTCAAAGAAAAAATAGACTTTTTTAATCACTTTAAATTTTAGTCCTTTTTTATATTAATGGTTATGTAACATACTAACATTGTATTATATCTATATTATTCTTATTTAAACACACTAAATTTTGTTATTAATAACAAATTGAACGTAAAATATAATTTTGCTATTAATTTATATTGTGTGCTTTGGACTAATAGGTGCTTACAGTTATATTACTGAAAATGCATTTCAGTGGTTTGAGAGAAAAAAATACTTATAAATAATTATTGATCTCGACTTTTAAATAATGGGAAAATATATCAATAAATATATCAACCGACTTTCTGCGTCATTGCCGTTCATTTTGATTCGCAAATTCTCTGGCGCTTAATGAATTGACTTCCCTAATCAGTCTAGCATTAATGATTGTTCTGAAACTTTAATGTTTATAATGCTTTTTATTATCTACATATTGTTAAATCATCTTACAAAAGTAATTAAATTCATACTTTATTTCAGATATACGTTCTCCTACCGAGATAAATTATAAATAAATATTCTCTCTATCTTATAATATTAGATATATTTTTCATTTTGAATATCTCAAAATATAGACATATTTTTTTATATTATATTTATTATTAGTAAAGTTATAATATTTTTTTATTTAATTTTTTAACTAATTTATTAATTAGTAACACATTTATTCAAAAAAATAAAAAAAAAATATGAAATTAAATGAATTTAATTACTAAAATTATAATTTTTTAGTAGTTAATACTTGTTATTATGAAACAGAAAGAGGATAAAAATTTTAAAACTTCAATTTAAATGATTATTGACCGTAGAAGTAGCTAACTGAAGAACATGCTGAGAAAATAATTTTTTTTAAAAGAAAAAACAAATCGAGAACAGGTGGCGCTGCCAAGATGATCATATGACCACGAACAATGTGTTGGGCATGCGAAGTGCTAAGCCACCAACCACAGGGAGCAGAAATATCTCGACACATCAAACCATTAATTAATTAACTAGCATGATTTAAAATTAATAATCAAATAACATGAATTATATGCTTTAACAAATTTTTATTATATTGCAGCAGTTTGAAGTAAAAATTTATATTTATTTGTATAATATACTGTCTAAATTTTATCTTTTTCCTCTCTCTCGTTACAATATACATCCATTTTTAACACCAAAAGTCCCAAATTCTTATTGGAAAATTTACATTTTAATACCAAAGTTGGGCAATTATAGCAAAATTTTTGGACAATAAAATGATGCTTAAAGCCTAAATTATACTATATTCGAGTCTCGAATTCTTCTAGCGATTAATTGTCATTTGAAGCCAATTCTAGTTGGGCAATTCTAGTTCCTTACTTCCTTTAATGAGTCTCTAATCGCAATCTCTCCCTCTCCTCCTTAATATTGAATAATGGCAGAATGACAACTATCTTCTGAACAAAATCCTCAAAAACTTGTGGTAGTCTAAATTTCAGCAGTGACTGCACTGTGTAGTGTCAATATTTTCTTAATAAGATCTTGTAAGTCTCAGTTCAATTCCACGAAGTATAGAAAAATATGCAATTTCTCACTGAGAAATGTTAAAAATACTTTCATACAACACTCTTTTTAAACACGTTCTCTCTCACTAGTTACTTTTTTAATTCTCTTTCATCATTTTTTTCGTATTTTTTTCTCTCATTTTCTCTCACTTAATAAATGTTTTGTTTCATATCTTATTTTCTCTCTCGTCTCTCCACATTTCTCTCTCATTTTCTTTTTGTTCTTATTAAAAAAATGACTAATAAAAGAGAGAGTAATCTAGGAGAGTGTTGTAGAAGAGTGCTCTTAGCATTCCACTTACTTAATTTATTTGAAGGGTTGTGATGTTACGATGAAAGATGCATATAATAGATAACACTTATAAATCTTATTCCACTGATTATCAGTAAATTTCTCATTGAAATTATGAATGCGAACTTATTAGAATAAAAAAGGCTTTGAAGTAACAAAAATTTTATAGTTGGAATCATAGAAACAAAATTCTTGTTGGCTGAACGTCTTATTGAAGATTGTCTTAAAAATCCTTCAACAACTTGAAGACTTACTCTTGATGAAGTAATAAAACATGAATTAAAAAAGCCTGCAACAAATATTGTTGCCAAAAAAGAAGCAGTTGCAAATGTGGAAATTACCAAAGATATCTTAGGCACAGAACATGAGACACGGGAAACGAAATTGAGGGAAATAAATAAGTATATTCTTAATAACCTACCTATATTTGCTGATAAAAAAAAAAAAGAAAATAACGTAATTATAAAATCTCGATTCTATTCACAAAGCATAAAGATCAAAACTAACAATTCAGAAATTAACATATTCTTCAACTATTCATAAATTAAATTAAATTAAATTAAATTAAATTAGAAAGCAACTATCAAGAAAAAAAAAACAAAAGCACTTTTAGAAAAATTAGACAAAAAGGCTAAAGACAAATTTTTTAGCAACGGTTCGAGTATAGGCTATACGTTCCATTTCATGCACATTGATACAAATCTCAAACACATCGCTTCCCTCAGACAAACCATTGTACCAAACCTTCCTGATTTCACAAGACAAAAACGAATCAATTGAAAGTGTTATACCATTAGAACTAATATTACTTTGTAAGAAAGAACATACATGTGCTGAACAAAATAGAGAAATACGGGAAGGTGAGTGAAAAACGTCTCTCAAAAGGTAGATAGTGTCATGATCCGTTTTCGGACTATGACCGGCGTACGAGACGGACCGTCTATAGGAGCCTAGTTCATCTCACACAAGCCATAGAGAATAAAAAACTAAACCCAAAAATTCATTTATCGAAACATTACCATATAAAACCATTTATAAGAAATCATATAGATATATATAAAATATAAATATACGAATATAACAAAATATGGTATAAGTGAAATCAAATGCAAAGTATATAAAATGTAAATAGAAATCCAAAAGAGAAAATATAATCACAATAACCTCACAGCATCCCGGTGCGGAGCTCTAAAACAAAAAGAGTAGCTTGGTCAAGAGCGCATCACTAAACAAATAAACAAATGCCTCACTGAGCTGAGATGTCAGACGGTTGTTGAGTCAAAAATCAACCTTTAAGATAGAAATATGATAAACAAAGAAAAGAAAAGGAGTTAGAACCCTGTAAGGGACAACACTTTAGATTTCCTCACACGTGCCTCACAAAGATTGTTTAAGACAGTTCGAAAACTACCACAAGTAGGTATAAAGATGTATACATATATATACATACTACGTACATAGTAAGAAACGTTTCGAAAACATTTACACATAAAGCAAACACATGCACACATACATAACTATACTAATAGTATCAGAGTCAAAAACGGAATATAAGTAATGTGGGATCGGTAATATTGACGTTGTGGTCTAAGCCACCCAAATCAAGTGTATAGAAATCATGGACTCTACCACAAATCAAAAACAAATCATGTGTCGGACCGGGACACATGGCTACCAACATCCCTAGTAGCTAAGATTTATCAAAGTATTGGTATACTAAAGGCTGCGTATCCTGTAACGAGGCGTCCCACATTGGATACAAAATTCATAATACCATAATATACAGAAACAAAGCATGCATTTCAGAATAAAAAATAAAGTACTGAATATCAATTCACATAATCAATTTATTAACTTAATCAATCCTTAGATTAGTCCAATTTCAGAATATGTGCCAAACACAACAAATACAAATATAGATTCGAGACACATCCTATGTGTCTGAAGCTGTCATCCACTCACTTGGATATCCAAGCTCTAATGGTCAGGCTCCACTGACGGGCGACTGATCACGCTGACAGAAATAAGAAGCTGTAACAGATATATCAGAAATAAAGTATATTAGAAACAAAGCAAATGAGACACTGATATTGTGGCTATATTGAAATATGTGCACATATATATGCAGGCTCAAACTCTCAAAAAATCCAAAATATATCCAAGTTAATCTCCAAATATATGTAAAATTATATATTAACCCTTAGACGCCAAATATCACACATCTAGTCCTTAATGGCAATTAACCCTTCCAATTCAACAGATGAAAATCGAATCTAAACACCCATATTAGTAAATCTCAACTTCAAGAACATGAATCTACAATTAAATTACCAAAAACAACTCAAATTCCTCAAGAATCATTGAAAATCCGACTAAACTCTAACCCATATACACAACTCATCAAATCTGCAAATTCCAAGCATGAATCAAGTATTTTTAACTCTAATTTATCAAGATATACCAGAAAAAACTCCAAAACTAACAAAGAAATAATCAAAATCTGAAATCCTAGCTCCAAACGGACCCATCTCGTCCAAACACCAAAACTCACCAAAATCAAAGTTGAATCCTATGATTTCGACCTCAAACATCCATATTATAACAATAGTCAAATCCCATTCCAACAGAAAGGAAAGAATCCAAACAAATCCCCAATTTCGGCCATAAACCCTAAATGAACAAATTATGATAAAAAATGAAGAAAGAAGGAATTAATGAGTATTTCTTACCTAAGGAATTGAAGTGGAAGCAAAGAGAAGCAAAGGAAGATGGAGAGAAATAAATGAGAAAGTGATTTTGGTAGTTGAAGTGAGTTATGGCCCAAAAAAGGGCGGATGAAGGGTATTTATGGACGTACAAAGTTGAAACATTGTGTTTCACTCAAAGTCGCCCATGATAAGCACATATACGTGTGCAGTACCCTATCTACGTGCGTAGTGTCCTCCTCTACGTGGTAGCACTACCCGCAATATGTGTACATGACAGATCTGATGACCCCTCACTCTCAGATCCAAAATCAACGTACCACTCATTCAATGCACGTAGACCACTTCACTCGCCCATGGTTCAACCTAAGTGACGATCAACGCACACAGAAGCTCTACAACGCACGTTGACGATCTAAAGCACGTTCATAGTCCAGCTCAAACGACGAGCTACGTGTTTAGAAACCCTCCCACACACGTAGATGGCCTCCAACGTGACTTACACATGCAAAACTACATCCAAACAATTCCAACTCAAGAATCAAGATTCCTAACATCCTAAATCACTTAGGATCTAAACGGAATGCTACAGGATTTCGCTTAGAACATGCAGGATATTACATAATTTTCCCTCAAAAGAAATTCATCATCGAATTTCAAAACAATCAGATAGAGACTAAGATCCATCCTAGGTCTCCAAAACAAAATCCAAACCATAACCATTCAACTAACACTCAGCTATCTAGCCAAACATGCACACATGCTAAAATAACGATGTAGAGATATAGACCAAAATGATTATACATAAACAGAGACACATAATGTAAAGATAGAAACAAATACGCAGAAACAGAATGCGGAAATATAGAACCAAAGATGTAGAGATAGAAATGAATGCAGGAAGGTGGAAACAAAACGCACCGACCTAAGGATTTGCAAAGTCGAACAGGTGAGGAAATCTGTACCGTATCTCATCATCGGCCTCCTAAGTGGCCTGCTCCACAGAATGATGCCTCCAAATCACTTTCACTGAAGCAATCTTTTTGTTTCGCAGCCTCTTGACTTGCCGATCGATAATTCTTACGGGATCCTCATCGTAAGACAAGTCGGGTCATACCTTAACGGACTATGGTGTCAGAACATGGGATAGATCAGGAACATACTTCCTTAGAAGTGATACATGGAATACTGGATGGACAAAAATAAACTGAGCCGGCAACACCGACTCATAAGCAACGGCCCCAACATAGCCTATAACCTCAAATGAACCAATGTATATCAGGCTCAACTTGTCCTTCTTTCCAAATCTTATGACACCCTTCATTGGTGATACCTTAAGGAATACATGGTCTCCAACCCCAAGCTCCAAATATTTACGCTTCGGGTCAACGTAACTCTTTTGATGACTATGAGCGGTCTGGATCTGCTGCTGGATCATCCTGACTTTCTCAGTAGTCTCTAAGATAAGATTTGGCCCCAAAAGCTTTCTCTCTCTGGCATCGACCCAATATAAGGGAGATCTACACTTCCTACCATACAAACTCTCGTAAGGCACCATCCCGATACTCGAATGGTATGAATTTTTGTATGCAAACTCTACCAATAGCAAGTGAGAATCCCAACTCCCACCAAAATCCACAGTGCACGCTCTCAGTATATCCTTCAAAGTCTGAATGGTAAGCTTGGATTGACCATCGGTCTGCGGATGAAATGTTGTGCTGAAATCCAATCAAGTACCTAACTCCTCCTGTAGTTTACGCCAAAACTGTGAAGTAAACTGTGGTCCTCGATCAGACACTATGGAGACTGGCACACCATGTAAACACACAATTCGATCAATATACAACTTCGCCAACCGTGTCACTCCATATGTCGTCTTGATAGGTAGAAAATGTGTCAATTTCTTCAATCCGTCCACAGTCACCCAAATGGAGTCATACTCAGAAGATGTCATCGGCAACCCAACAAAAAAATCCATCGTGATGCAATCCCACTTCCACTCCAGAAGGATCAATTGTTGTAATAACCCAGAAGGACACTGGTGCTCAAACTTGACCTGCTGACAGATCAAACATCGACTAACAAACTCTATTATATCCCTCTTCATCTCCGACCACCAATAGGACTCTCGAAGACCCCGATACATCTTAATGTACCCCGGCTGTACAAAATATTTAGAGTTATGACCCTCGGTCATAATCTCCTCGCGTAAACCACTAGAAGATGGTACGCACAATATCAATCCAAACTATAGAAATCCAGAATCATCAACGCTAAACCCAAGTACACCAGACGATCAAACCCTCTCAATCAAACTCTACATATCAGAATCTTCCTTCTAAGCCTCTCTTATTTGATCCAACAATATAGGCCTCTCCTCGACATGACCAATCAAAGCCCAGAGTCATCAAACTGCAATTTAACTCCATCCTCCGTCAATCTCTACCACGCTGACACTGCTAGTCGTCTCTTAACAATGATGTGACCTAAATTCCCCATTGAATTTCTACTCAAAGCATTAGCCACGACGTTTGCCTTGCCAGGATGATATGATATGGTGCAATCATATTCCTTTAGCAACTCCATCCATTGTCTTTGCTTCAAGTTCAGGTCTTGTTGCTCAAAAACATACTTCAAACTCTTATGATCTGTGAAGATCTCAAAGGTCTCTCCATACAGGTAATGCCTCCAGATCTTGAGTGCGAACACAACTGCCGCTAACTCAAAGTCATATGTCGGATAATTTTTCTCATGCCTCTTGAGCTGCCTCAAGGCATAGGCATTCACCTTGCCATGCTGACCCTCGATGCATCGCGATACACTGCGAATCCTCTAGAACCTGATGGAAAAACTAACACTAGTGCACTCGTCAAACACCTCTTCAACTTTTGGAAGCTATCCTCACACCTATCAGGCTAAACAAACTTAACTTCCTTTTACATCAACCGAGTCATAGGAGCTGCGATCCTAGAAAAATCCTAGATAAATATGTTGAGTTGATAATCACACTAGAAGGGGGGTTGAATAGTATGATTTTAGAAACTTTGAATTTTCTTCAAAAGTAATTGCAGTAAGTTAAAGAACATCAAGCACTTATAATGGTTCGGCCAACTCGATGCCTACATCCACTACCTAAGTATCACCACTTAGGATTTCCACTATCAATCTTCTCTAAGATTACAACTTCACTTTCTAGCTAAGTGAGAACTCTTACAAGTTTCTTGATTCCGGTTCAAGAACAAAAACCAACCTCAGGATCTACCCTTGATCCCTCTCACAATTACTCTTTCTAAAGGTGTTTTTCAAACACTCACCAACAGATTTAGTCCAAGTGATACAAGCAAAATGAAGAATAAAAATAAGAACAAATACACTTGTATCAATAAAATAGAGATTCAATGCTTTGATGCTTGAAGGTTGTTAGAAATTGATGCTCAGATGTTTTCTCTTGTGTTTCTGGTCTCCCAAGCATGTATTTATACT
>CAODLS011533087.1:0-16070 GCA_948243855.1 Flueggea neowawraea
ATCTATATTAAACATAAGACATGGTCACATGTCAACCTTATGTTGCTTAATGTGTTTCTTGATCCCAAGTAGATTGATATACAAATGACATTGATAAACCCTTTTATCAATTCATTTGAGTATGCATACATTCCATCAATCCTACTCATCAAGTGGCTTAAAGATATCACTCTTCATAAGAGGAACAAATCCATCACTCTCACCATCACTCCTCTATAAGATTCATGATATATCTAATCATAGCCTTTATTGTTACTCTGTTACGGATAATGTTTGACTAAGTCAAAACAAGCGATTCCTCATGTAGGAGTCGATAGTGAGTTTCAGTCAGAGAGCTCAAACATCACCACTGTATGAAAGCTACTTGTGACATTGATTGATGAAGTGCTTTCATAGCGGGCCAGTCTAATACATGTTCCCTAACATGTATTTATGTTCTAAGTGATATCTTATATCCATAATCAGTAAAATGTGATTATCCTTTTAGTAACATACTAACCTTGGCTTGTTATCATTCTCATGATAACAATCGATTAGAGACTTTTAGAATATTATTCCTTTTACCTTATAGTTTTACTATCAAGTCACACTCGATGACATAAGGAAGAATAAACTATTTAAGGAAGTTTTATTGTCATAAACAATATAATATTTCATAGATATGAAATCAAATGCATCTTTATTAAATAATAAATGTAATGACAATATATATCAATGATTGGACTAGGGCACAAAACTAACAACTCTAAATCTCTATAGCAGTTTTAGACCTCTCCCAATGGAGTACAACCTCGACTTTCTTGGGATCAATGAAAATACCCTCTCTCGATACCATGTGTCCGAAAAATGCTACCTGCTCAAACCAAAACTTGCACTTGAGAACTTAGCGTAAAGCTGATGTTCTCGCAGAGTCTGTAACACTGGCCTCAAATGGCCCTCGTGCTCCTCGATACTCCTCGAGTAGATCAATATGTCATCGATGAAGACAATGAGAAACGATCTAGATACGGTCTGAACACCATGTTCATCAAATCCATAAATGTTGTAGAGGTATTCGTCAAACCGAACGACATCACAAAAAACTCATAGTGAACATATCTAGTTCGAAACACGTCGTAGGGATATCCACACCTCTAATTCTCAACTGGTGATATCTCAACCTCAAGTCGGTCTTAGAGAACCACTGTGCACCATACAAATGGTCAAATAGATCATCTATCATCGGAAGTGGATATCGGTTCTTCACTGTCACCTTGTTCAACTGACGGTAGTCGATACACATACGATGGCTCTTATCCTTATTCTTTACAAATAAGACCAATGTACCCTAAGGTAAAACGCTTGGTCTAATAAATCTCTTATCTAACAACTCCCTCAGTTGAGTCTCCAACTCCTTCAATTATGTCGGTGTCATCCGATACGGTGGAATCGATAGCAAATCGGTACTCGATTGTACCTCTATGGCAAACTCAATCTTCTGCTCAGGACAGAAGTCTAGGTAACTCCTCTAAAAATACGTCAGGAAACTCCTAAACCACTGGTACATCTCCCACTCTCAACTCTGATCCTTCAGACTCGGTGAGAACAAAAGCCAAGTATGCCTCACATCCTCGATGGATCATCCTCTCAGCCCTAACCACTGACATAAAACTTCGTACAACACTGTCTTGCTCACCCTGGTAGCAAAACTCAGCATGACCAGATGGTCGAAAACATACCCTCTTGGCAAAGAAATCCAATATAATATGCCAATCAGAAAACCAATCCATACCCATGATGACATCGAACTCCCCTACATCCAATAAGATGAGGTTGTTTACCAAATCATGGCCACCAAAGGAAATCACACACTCTCGAACCCCAGATTCTGTAACCATCCTACTACCCAAAGGTGATGAGACATCTAACAACTTGTCTAACGGACGCAACACCAATCCAACACGTTCAATAAAATATGGAGTATTAAATGAATGAGATGCGCCAGTGTCAAACAATACATATACTGAAGTACCAAATATCGAGAGCATACCAATAACTGCAGTACTGGAGATCTTCGCCTCCTGGTGAGTGAGATGATACACTCGGGTTTGTCCTCCTATGACAGCTCTACTCTGAGCGGTCTGACCTCACCACTACTCTGACCAATATGACTGTAACCCCCTAACCCTCTATCGGCTCCTTTACCAGTACCGGTACTAGCTATAGACTGATCAACCAGAGCCTCTGCACTCATCCTTATAGGAAACTTGACTATCTTGTGCCCTAGCTATCTGTAGTAATAACAGTTGCCAGCTGCCTTATTGCAAGTCTCGGGATGCCTCTTTCCACAGGTGTTATAAGGCATATAAGAGCCCCCTGAGCTATGGGCTCCAATCAGTCCTTCGGCGTACCCAAATGGTTGCACCACACTAGGACTCTGTATAGTCTGACTGGGCCTCATCCCTTCAAAAGAATGTTGGCATCTCTGCTCTGATTGAGAACCTTGACCACAGTCGTGCTGGCCTCCAGAAGTACCATCAATCTTTGTCTTCTTAGAGTACCTCGGATGCCTCTCATCGATATACTCTATACCTCTAGCAGCCTCTGCAATCTACCTAACAGTAAACGGATCTTGAGTTGCCACTATCCTACCAATAGTGGGACACAAGCCATCCAGAAACTTTCTAGCCAATGCCTTATCTCCTTGACTTGCTTGAGGTGCATACCTACTTAGATCCTTCAACTTCTCGTCATATTCCATCACGGACATACCGAGCCCCTAACAAAAATCACTGAACTCATTTGCCTTCTTATCTCTAATACTATGATGAAGGACAAATGAGATGAGCTCATTCTTGAATCTGGCCCAATTATAATCTCGAGCCTCAAGACTCCTCTACCACCTAGTTGTTTGGCCGCTCAGAAGAAATGCAACGATCCTGATCCTACTGACATCATCAGTAATGCCCTGGGCATCAAAACCGTGCTCTAACTCCATGAAAAGGTCATAAGGGTCATCTCCCACCCTGCCTGAAAATCTCGGTGGCTGAAGCTTGAGGAACCTATCTAACAAATCATCCTCTCTGACCCATGATGCAACTAGTACAGCCACTGTAGCATCTACTGCAGCTCCCTCTGGCTGAGGTTGTTGAAAAGGTGGCACATCTGGTGGAACTGGTGCCGCTCCTATTAGTGGAACTGGTTGACCTCCAGCCGTCTGAGCTGGCTGAACTCTCTCCATAAGGTCAAGAAACCTGGTCATACTCTCAAACATCTCTAACGGAGTTGTGAGAAGCTGCTGAAGCTGAAGCTCAGGTGCTGGCACTGCAACCTTTGGTGCGTTATGTGAATCATGGGGAGAATTTTCTCGGGGATGCATTGGTTGAGTTTGGAGAGCAAAAGCAACTTAAAAAATAAGAGTGAAATCGACACAAGAATTTATAGTGGTTCGACCAATCTTGCCTACATCCACTACCTAAGTTTCACTTAGGCTTTTCACTATCTCGGTGATTGATTGCAGCTCAATCCAACAAGGCCAATACACGAGGTTGATTCCGACTCAACACCTCTTAGGACAACAAGATTATTTGCTAAGGTTCACAACAAACCTCTCTTGATGTTGTTTTATACTTAGGTTCACAACAAATCTCTTCAATGTTATTTTCTATAGGCTTACAACAAACGTAACCCACACTCTCAAAGTGTATATAAAATGATACAAAAGATGAAGCTCTATGCTAGAGTTTGGTTGTATGAAATTGATGCTTGAATCTTGATCTCTAGCTTGATTTGGTATTTTCGTAGTGAAAATTTGATAGAAGTATTAGCACAAAGGTTCTATATGTTCTCCCACACCATTTCTACATTCTCTTGGGGTTCTTATAGCCATTCCATTCAATATGATTGTTAGTAGTGAGAATATGACTGTTGGAATGCATTTATATATGTTGCAGCTTTCTGGGTTGATGATTTACTTGAGTGACACCTTTAGCTCACTTGAGTGATCTAATGCATTGATTACTCGAGTGAAACTTCTTGTTACTCGAGTGAGACAGTTAAAATTGCATCACCTTGAACTCTTACTTACTCGAGTGACGCTTCCTGCTTACTCGAGTGATATGGCACATGGATTACTCGAGTGACTCTCCATGTTACTCGAGTGACGAATGCCTCCAGTAGCCTCTATGATGCATTACTCGAGTGAGTGTCAATGTGTTACTCGAGTGAAATAAATTGGGATAAATGTTACTCGAGTGGACATGTTGTTTACTCGAGTGAGTCATTGTTGGATTGCAAATTTTACCAAAGTATTAAACACCATTTTGTTCTTCATCAAAACATAAAGGATCTTAATGTTGATCACCCATGATCCAACACACGGCCACGACGATCCATCGCTACTAATACAAACAACCAAGATATATGTAGATGTCAACTGCAATGATTGTCATAGTACCATAATAACTATCAGAAGGGTATATCGAAGCAAGTCAGACTGACTTAATGAAAGATACTTATGCTTTACATCGACCCAGACAATACGAAACCTAACTCTTTGATACCACCTTTGTCACGACTCAAGTCGGGCCACGACCGGTGTACGAGGAGAACCATATATGAGAGCCCGATCCATCTTGCACAAGCCTCGAAGATCAGACATTCTACCCAACTTATTTAATAAAACTATTATTAATCCATTTAACAATTATAAAACGTTTGATACTGGAAACATATATATATATATATACGAAATATAAGCTATACAAATAAATCGTAATATCAGTGAATACAAAAATATAACAAAACCAAGTGTAAATCCAAAAGTTAAAATAAGACCTTGTAACCCAACAACAACCCGATGTAGAGCTATAATCAAAAACAAAATGAGCTTGAAACGAGAGGGCACTGACTATCCAATGGAACGCCTCACTAGGTACATGATGTTGGACGGTTGTCGAATGCCAAAATGTGAACCTGACAAATCCAATACAGGAAAATATACAAGAAACAGAAACAAAAGGTTAAGAATCCCTAGTGAAAAAATAACACTCTAGATCGGCTCCAAGCCTCACAAAAATCGTTTTGAAAACAGTTCAGAAATACCACATGCAGATATAAGTGTATATATATGTATAAACACTAATACAGAATAATAATTTCAAAAATTCTTTTTTGAAATCATTGGCACCCAAAGAAAACAACATGCAGAAACACGCTGAAAATATATACTATATATCGTATATCGAAAACAGATATTAGGGCCTGAAACTAACAGCTAAATATATCACAAGAATGGACTCCGCCATCTCATTGAAACTGAGTATATGTGTCTGGTCGGACACACGGCTACCAAAAACCCTGGTAACTGGGTCTCGAATGCGCATTAGTATACCAAATGCTATATTTGTTCTACGTAGCACAAATGCCCCATATCGAAATATTTAAAATATATACCTTATATTTATCAAACACACATGCAAAGTATAAATCATTTTGTAGAAAATATTTATATACCTTATATAAATATTCTATATCAAAAACTGCGTAAATTTGCAGAAAATTTTATATACCATATAGATATATTTTTTTTCAGAAACGAAAACCAAAGTTTAATAATCACATAAGCAGGATTATTAATTAGCCAACCATTAATTATTTCAATTTTCAGAAATAAACCAGACATAGCAGAAACATATAATTTATGAGACACAGCATATGTGTCTGAAGCTATTATTCCACTCACTTGGAATTTGAAGTAAAGGATCCAGCTAGGCACCACTGGTAGGTGGTTGGTCGTCCTGGCAGGAACAGGAAGCTGGAACAGATACATAAATAACAGACATTGGAAACAAAATGCTGGTATTTCGTTTTCCAGAAATAAACCAGACATAGTAGAAACTTATAATTTATAAGACACGTCATGTGTGTCTGAAGCTGCTATTCCACTCACTTGGAATTTGAAGTAAAGGATCCAGTTAGGCACCACTGGTAGGTCTGGCAGGAACAGGAAGCTAGAACAGATACATATATAACAGACATTGGAAACGAAATGTTGGTATTGTGGCAGTATCGAATGCATGATATGCAAATGCAAATGCAGACACTCAATTACGACGAAAATCCTATTTCGGTCAAATATATAACTCTGAAACCAAAGAAATTGGAATCTACACAAAATTACAGTTAAGTCCCTTAACTTCTGTAAAATTATCATTTAGTCCCTAAGACTTGACAAATTAGAATTTAGTCCTCAAACTTTTCACATTTATCAATAAGTCCTCAAATAGTTCTACTAGTTCTCCAAGTAGTCAAAATCTCCAAATAAGTCCTTAACTTGTAAAATTATAAGTTAGTCCCCGACTTTTCCAAAATTTACAAATCTAAACTCCAACTCTCCAAAATTACAAATCTGCCAAAGTTCTCCAAAATTATAGATTTGGAATTCAACTTTCTAAAATTACAAAACTGGATAAAACTTTCCAAAAAATACAAAACTATCAAAATCCCGATTCAACCGATAAAAATCAAAACCGATCATCTACATTGGTTAATCTCAACCTCAGGAGTAAGAATCTATAATCAAATCCAAGAAAAAAAAACTCCACATTTCCCGAAATCAAGCAAAATCCTAACCTAACCGTAACCCCATCAAAACAACATCAAATCGATTGATTCAAAGCTCAAACCATGTTCCTTTAACCTAAATATAGTATAATCTAGCAACTCTAAGCATCCAATAACTCAGAATCACAAGAAAATCCGAACCCTAATGATTTTAGTCCAAAACAGAATTTGTTAGATTCAAGAGTAAAATGAGTAAATGAAAGGAATGGGGAGTCAATCTTACCTCAATAGATGTCGAGTCAATCTTACCTCAATAGATGTCTAAGAATGATGGGAAAACACCAGAGAAGTGATTCAGACAAGTTTGGGAGTATTTGGTAAGAAAAATGGGTAAGAGCTTAATGGAGGTGGAAGAGACGGAAGAGGGCTATTTATAAACAAAGAGCATATACATGTGTTACACGTTCTACAACGCGCGTTATAAACGTTCAACATGCGTTCTACCCCAAGCAACGTGTGTTGTCAACACGGGCACAATACCTCTCAAACCCAGATTCAAAACTCTCAAACCCAAAACGATGATCAATGCACGTTACACACATGCAACGCGTTAAACGCTTCAACGAGCGTAGAACCTTAATTGCGCATGCATACGAGGAAAACCGAATGGTCCTCTAACCCAAAAAGCCATCAACGCACGTAGTAAGTCATCAATGCATGTTGTAAGCCTGCAACTTGCTCTACACATATAAAAACTCAAATTCTAAGGCATTCCTAACTTAGAACCATCTACACCAACATCCCCCAAGACCAATCAATCACCTAAACTCAAAAGAGTAATGTACGAACTAACTCCGGACATCCCGATTTACAAAGATCAACGGAATGCTACAGGACTCCTATCGGAAAGGGCGGGGTATTACACCCGTCGTCATATTTTTTAGGCTTGCAACTTTACTCAGGCGGTTTGGCAAGCGGTAGGGTAGCTTTTGGCTTCCATTTTTGCCTACAACTTCCTGTTAATAGCCATCCGAGCTCCCTTCAATCTGCAAATATTTTCACTTTGGCATACCACACTTGTCTCAGTTATTTGGTTGCTTTGGAGAACAAGGAATTTTGCTATATTTTAGGATAAGGTACATAACATTCATCTTTTCTTCAGGTCTATTTGGCATTGTTTGGCGGATTGTAGTATTTTCCTGGTGGGATACATGTTTAATTCCCCCTCAGAATTGTAAGCTCTCAAGAACTTTGATATAACTGGCATCCCACAGAAGGCCCCTCAAATCCTCTTTGTTCTGTGGCAGCACCGGCCAACGGAATGGGTAAAGGTGAACACTGATGGATCTTACTTATATGATAGAGGCATATTAGGTGCGGGTGGGGTGTTTCGTAACACACGTGGGTTTTCTCTCGGTTGCTTTGCTTTTCCTATAGGCAATGTCTTGGCTTTTATTTCGGAATTAAAGGTCGCCATCTTTGGAATATCTAAAGCATGGGAAATGGGTTGGCATAACTATGGCTAGAGAGTGATTCTACCTATGTCGTTAACTTTATTCAGTTGTGCGCTGATGTGGTGTCGTGGGAGCTAAAAATTGATTGGACTCGGTGCCTTGAATTTATGGGTTCTATGCATGTGGTTACAACACATATATTTTGCGAAGGTAATCAATTGGCAGATAAGCTCACAAATTTTGGCAGGAAAGCTAGGTAGACTTCTCTGCCTTCATTTTGTTCTTCTTTGCTTTATGATGACATTTATAGGAAAGAACATTTTTCGTTTTGTCAACTAGCTCTTGATGGCCATGTAGCCTTCGGGTTGTAATTGTGATACTTTTTCATTTAGTCTTTAATAATGTTTGGAGAATAAGAGTACAAAGATGTCACTATGATGGTGTCAATATAGTTGAGATGATATGACGCGGTCATTAATTTTTATTACTTTAGCGTTTTCATTATAAAAAAATGGATTAATGGGGTTGTAAGATAGAAATATGAGTGATTCTCATTTCTATCGTCCAATCAAATAGCATGAAAAATAATGACTCATTTTTAATCCTGAGTGTAATTTTAACAAATCAAAATATTTTATTATTTTCAAATTAACAGGGTCATGCACTTCCCTGTTTGTGATCAAGAAAAAGAAAACATTACTGTAACATTTATCAATTTTAGTAAAGGGAAATCTAGAGAGGTGGAGAGAAAGATATTCTCGAAAAAATTAAAAGCAACAAAGACGGTTGGAAGGGTTGATTTGTGGGGTTGATAGGGACTTAAGTATATGATTATGTTTTAAGAAGATAATAAATGATGGGCCTAAATTCGCCACTCACCAACCCCACCCAGCCAGTTCTGTCAACAGTAAAAGACTATAGATGTTGCATTTTCATTCCCTCCACTTGTTCGTGTGTTTAACTTAGTTCATTCGACAAAAAATGGTTCTATTAGTATACAATTTCAATCTAGTTAATTTGGCATGTGAATATATTTTTTATTTTATTTCAAAGAAAAAAGAAATGTTGCCTTTTATGTCCTTCCTTGGAATAACCATCTTATTAGGCTTATTAACAAGCAATTTCTTTTTTCCAATTTTTTTTGTGTGACATACAAATTTAATGATCCGAACAAGTCACTAATCAAGATGAACAATAATTCTGAGTATGTGGATATGCTAATTTAAATAGGGGAAGTTGGTGTTGATTGATGCAATTGGACCAAGAGGACTATTATCCTTCACAAATCACAATCATGTTGCGGAGAGCAATATTGCAAATTAAGGACTTGTCAGCTTCCATTTTATCGCAAAAAAGAAGAAACCTTTCTTTCAAATTATACATTATGTCCTTTGAGATTGGACCACATCATATTTCCATATAATTGTTTACCTTTAAGCAACTTCCAGTAATCATTCATTTTGCAGCTCAATAGTGATAATAACGTTGCGGTGGATTTTAAAGTCTTGACTTCAACTATTGGGTTGAGGTTCTAACTAGTTGAAGGGTCAGCGCAATGATCGTAATATTTTTACAAAAAAAAAGATATATTATTTGCTGTTATTAATACTTATGCGTTGAATGAATGTTTATTGAAGTGCATTAGTACATAATGTTTATTAATTAAAGACCTTTAACTGTTGAGTTAACCGAAGCTAGTATTGAATGAAGACATATAACTAACACTCCTATAAATAGGTCTTATTGAATGAAAACATGGATTTACCACTCCTATAAATAGTTCATCCTATGTGATATTGTAAAAAAAAGTCAATTACAAAGAGATTAATGAATAATACTCTCCCTCATTTCTCCCTTTACATCTCTCTTCTACTCATTTCTCTTTGATCTAGTTATCGCATGCTCAAGCTTAAACTTTCTATATTTTATTACTGGTTTCACAACATTTGGATTATATTTTTGAATTATTGAAAACTAAATATTTTACTTGTTTTGAATAATTTGAATTTATCTAGTTCAATTTATATAATCTAGAATTCAAATATTTACCTAGAAAGTATAATTGATCTCATGAGTTATGACACAAAATAAATATTTCTCGTAAAAGGCTTTCTCAAATTATATCTATTTTTACAATTAGAGGATTTAAAAAATCTAATTATCAAATCTAATTATATATGGATTAATAATTTAGAAAAATAAAAAAGTAAAGGAAGAGAGTATATTATATTCTATTGCAAAGCTCTCTAGCGAGCCATCTAACCGTGAAAATTTTTAATCTACCCAATATTCATGCATATAAAATTTTAATGATATATGCATTTTTTAGAAAAAATGATGTACGTATTTAATTTTAATTATCAATTAATTTTATTTTTCTTCACAAAAAAAATAAACTTTATTTTTTCTAAGGAAAACATAAATCTAAGAAGATATTTTTTTAAATCAAGAAAAATGACTTTTTATTTTTTATCTCTAAATATACATTAATTATATAATATAATGAGACTAATCAATTATAATTAAATAGAATTTAAAGCATGGATAATTTAACAAAAATAGTTTAAATATAAAAAAATACCAAAAATGTAGAAAATTAAGTAAAGTCATCTAACCTAACCATCTCAATAGCTTTGGATATACTATTTTATCCAAATTCATATATTATATATGATATGATGTTGTTCTGTAGATACACATTGTCACTAAAAGTTTGATCAGCGGATTAATATATAACTTATTCCCTAAACTTGCACGGTTTCTTTTACTGTCACCCTGAACTTTTTGATCGTTCAATTTACACCCTTAATCTTAATTAAAATATCTCAATTACCTCTAAACTTGATTAAACTGGGTAATTTACCAACTTTTCTTAATTCATCACGGATTTATTACGAAACTTCTTTTTATTTTTTTAAATTCTAAGTTTAATAACGATAACTTGAAGACAAATTGAAGAATTTTGGGATTCAAACATATTGAAAAAAACTCTTAATTAGGAGGATTTTGACAAATTCAAATGATAAATTGAATACTCAAAAAGTTTAATGTCACATAAGAAGAAAACATACAAATTTAAGGGGGATTATATATTAAGCCTTGATCAGCGATGTCATATTTAGTAAGAAAGTAATTTTCGCCAACTTTTGTCTCTGAGTTTAGTTAGCAAGAAATCCGTCCAATTGATATGTAACTTATGATAAAAACCCACGCGATGAACTATTAAATATAGTAATTTTCCTTTTTTTATATTTGTATACTATTAATAAGACATTATCAGTAAATTGTTAAATTTAAATTTATTTTTATTAAGTTTAGAAATTTCCTTTTATTAAATTTATTTAAATTACCACTTGTTATAAATTTTGAAATAATATTGAAATTTGATTCAAGTTTTAGCGAATAAATCTTGAACTTCTTTCTTTTAATATGCAGTTACTTGTAATAAATAGAATTTATCAATAATGAACCTGCATTTAATTGCATACAGGGCATTGTTATAATGAAATAAGAAATTTATAAATCTTAAACTTTTTTTTTTAGTTTATCATGGTAATCGTTGTTGTCGTCATCATCATCATTATTGTTATTGTAACACCTAGTTTTTCTTCTTTTAAAAAAACGGACAGTAGCCAAAACGGTACATTTTGGCTGCTGCGGCCCTGTTTTTTAACCCGACTTGACATCTCTCTCTCTCTCTCTCTCTTTGTGCATTTCACTCTTTGTCTGTCACGATTCGTTTTCAAACCATACCGTCGTATGAGGCGAACCGTCTATGGAAGCCCAACCCAACTCACACCAGCCTCGAAGAGCAGAAACATCTACCCAATTTCATATTATTAACCGACTTATTAGTCATATTAAAACGTTTAACGAAGATAAATTTTTCGAAAATAATATTCTCGAATATTATTAAAACATATTTATAATATCAAACACTAAGGACGTAATTTAAGTAAAACCGTTAAACATCATTTATCATATACAAGTCATAACCCACTAATCGGTGTAGAGCAAATAATATAACAGAAACTCGGCCCGGACAATAGGGCACTAACTGAACACGGAAGAATCAAACGACCGCTATCAAAATCATCTGAAAAATAAAGTAAAACAAAAGCAGGAAAACGAACAGGTGTAAGAATCTCTAGTGAGTGGATAACACATCAGAATGGCTCAGGCTCCTCAAAAGGGTTTGAAAATATTTTCGAAAACTATCACATGCACGTATAAATCCAATACTAACATATATATACACTCATATATATAGATAACTTAGTTTGAAAATCTACTTTGCAAACAAAGCAGACAATAGAAAATTACCAGAAATATTTAATTTTCCGAATCCAAAATAGCAAAAATATCTTTCCCTTCAATTATTTTTCCAAGTCACATTTATTTTCCCGAAATATTTTCAGAGAAAAGTACCAAATATTTTCAGAGATAAATACTCAGAATAATTTAGAGATAAATTTTAAATTTATTTTCAGAGAATAAATACCAAAGTATTTTCAAAGATAGTTCCAAAACATTTTCAGAAAATAGTTCAAAACTTTTTCAGAGGGGAACCAGAGATCATATGCGTCGAGTTAACTGAACCCAGTAATAACTACTTAGACGAATATTAGCCACTCAAGCACCATAGTATAGCCACTAAGGCAAGTATAGACCACTCATGCACCATGTATGGCCACATAGGCAAATGATACAACACCGGTGTATCAAAGACTACTCTATCTCGTAGCTGGGTGTCCAAAAAAAAAATATTTTACTGAAACATTTCAAAAATATTTATATATTCAAAGATTCAACAGATAGCATGTTGAAACAAACATATCATTTTCCCAAAAATGATAACAAACTTTCAGACGAAATATTTATTGCAAAAATATTTAGTTTTCAGAAACAAATACTTATTTCAAACAAAATATTCGCACCGGAATATATTCTCAAAATCCAAAAACACAGTGTTCATGGTGGATATCATAATAAATATTAATCATAATATTTATTTCAAAAACAAAAATGATTTTCAAAGAAAACCGAGTTTCCATAACAAAGGTTTTCAAACACATCAAATTTTAGGATTTCTAATCTATTAATTATTCCCAATTACATATCGAGGTCAACACATCAAAACATATATAGAATTCAGAGGACACAACCTACGTGTCTAAAGTGCTACCACACTCACCTGGGCGCCGAGCAAATAATCTGGAGCACGGTCCACCGGTGAATGACTGGTCTTCTCGAAAATCAAGCAAAGCTAGAACAAATATATCATAAAAAAATCAAACATGGTATTGTGGTTGTACCGAAAAGCATGCAAATGCATATGCCAAACCAAATGCTCAAACATACCCCGAAAAATCCATTTCGGGTCAAACTCTAACATAATAATCAAATATTACACCTCGATGTAAAATTACACTTTGATCCCCAAGACTTTAAAAAATTACCAACTAGTCCCCAAAATATCCCAACTTAATATTTTGGTCTCAACTCCAAAAATAGTATATTAGTCCTCATAGACTCTCAAAATATCTAAATTAATCCTCAAACATATGTAAAACTATATTCTAGTCCCTAAATGATAAATATCACATTTGGTCCTCAAATAGCAAATTACACAAATGGTTTTTAAATACGATTCAAACGATAGAAATTGAATCTAATCACCTACATTGGCGCTATTCAACATCAAGAATTCAAATCTATAATTGGTTTCTCTAAAACAACTCAAAATCTCATATTTTTAACAAAATCTGAATCTAACCCTAACCCATTTGAGAACTCATCAAATCTCGTGATTCAAGGCTTGAATAATGTTTATCTAACCTCAAACAATCATAACCTAACAAACCTAAGCATCCATTTCATTAGAATAATCCAAAATAGCAAACCCATTTAAATTCGGCCTAAACCCAAAAGTCCGAATTTAATGCATGAAATGGACGAAATGAAGTGATTAGAGATGTAATCGTACCTCTAGAAATGAAATGGGAACAATAGGAAGCAACCAGAATGCGTCTCAGACTGATTTGGATGAGAGAGAGACGAAAAAGAGGTGAAAGAGCCGAGAGAGTCGGGTGGGGGGATATATAGAACCCCTGCCAAAAACGACACCGTTTTATTGTTTTTACACTGCTCACTCGAGTGACATATTGCCTTACTGGAGAGACACCTCTTTTACTTGAGTAACGCTTCCTCTTACTCGAGTAAGATATTTCCCAGGTGTTCATCTGAAATCATGGCTTACTCGAGTGACATAAGGGTTTACTTGAGTGAGACATCTCCCATTTCACTCGAGTGACCGAAAAGTCTTACTCGAGTGATCCATAGTCCATATCACTCGAGTTACACCTAAATGCTTACTCGAGCAACCCCTCAGAAAACCATTCATCACCAACTAACTACTTCAATAATTCCAGGTCAAACCGAGACCAACTAAACACCAAAACTTTTAAAAAATAAAATTATCAACATCTTCAAATATCAATTCATCATCGGAAACATTCCAAAATCAAATTTGGGATTGGACGAGGTTCAATAAAAATTGAATGGAGTTTAACAGATGACCTTATCAGAATTGATCGGAACGTTATAGAGAAATTCATCGGAACAGGCGGGGTATTACAGTGCCTCACTTTCTCTCCTTGCCAAAACTTGCCTTCTCTTCAAAATTTCTATCCAATCTATCCCCCACTTTCTCTCCTTGCCTTCTCTTCAATTTCTTTGCATTAAATCAAAGTAAAACTCTCATTCTTCTATTTTCTTTCTTCATTTTCATGGAAGAACAAATGGCTTTTGTTTGGGTTTGAATGGGTGACGGGTTTGAAGGCTTGGCTGATGAGTTTGATGCTATTTTTTGATAAATTGGTGATGGATTTTGATGTGTTAGGTTGGGTTAAATATAGAAATGGTGTGAGTTTTGTTTAATTGTGTTGAAAATGCATTTTTGGTTGGGTGTATGATTATGTCCGAATTTTTGGATAAATTTGGGGTGGATTTATGATAAATTTGAGTTAGTTCTTGATTGATTTTGCTGGAATAAACATAGATTTGAATGGGTTTATGATTGGTTTTGGAGATTGAAAGATATTAGTGTGGTTAGGATTTTTAATTGGAAGAATTAATTTGATTTTTGATGATTTATTGATTATTTGGTGAAATTGATGAATGATTTTTATAAATATAAATAATTGAGTGATGATTTAAGTGATTTGGAACAATGGTTGTCGGTTTGGACGAATTTATGGTATTTTTTAATAATTTTTTATCGGAAAGATTTGATTGCAAATTTTTAAGAGTTTGAGGTTTGATTTGTAATTTTGAATAATTTGGCACTAATTAGTATTTTTTGAAAATTTTGAGATACAATCTATAATTTACCAAAAGTTTGGGGACCAATTCGTAATTTGTCGAGGACTCAGGAGTAAAGTGTAATTTTGCAAAAATTGATTGACCAAATCGTAATTTTACGAAATGTTTGATTTTCGAGACGTGAGTGTTAGATTTTCGATAGAAATAGATTTTTTGACGTCGCTTTGGGCTTGAGTCATGCATTTGCATTTTATACATTTTCGGTATGGTCACGGTGCTAGTACTCTATTCTGACTCTGTTTGACATAATTTTTCTATTTTAGCTTCTTGTACCTGTAGAGGTGACCAACCATCTACCAGTGGTGTGTGAATGGGTATTCATCTTAGACATCCAGGTGAGTGGGATGTCATCTCTAGAGACATAGGTTGTGTCTTCAAAACTTATATATTTTTTATGTGATCATATATGCTATGTAATACAGACTAATAAATGGATCAGCTAAATCATAAAATTTGATTATGTGATATATGAGTTTACTATCAGTATATATATATATATATATATATATATATATATATATATAATTCGTTTGACTCGGGACACCTTAGCTGTAATAACTTGAATATTTTTGACTAATTTTGGGTAAATTTTCCATTGAAAATTTTTTTCGAATTAATTATTTTTGAATGATTAATTTTAATTTAAAATATCATTAAATTAATTAATGATATTTTTGGAGTATAAATATT
>CAODLS011533089.1:0-24681 GCA_948243855.1 Flueggea neowawraea
CCCCAAGAAGTCAGTTGAGTGCTTAAAGGATGAGGATGAGAAAGCCATGAAGGAGACATTCACAAAAGTTGAGGTAAGCATTCTTTCACTTGATTCAATTGATCATGAGCCAAAATTTGTTGAATTTCTCAAAGAATTTTACATAAAGATAAACAAAGTACTAAGGGAGGACGTGGTGGATGTTCCTAAAAATTCTTCAGCCATGCTTTATCAGAGATTACCTCCAAAGAGGAAAGATCCAAGTATGTTCACTATTTCATGCACCATTGAAAATACAACTATAAAAAGTGCAATGCTAGATCTAGGTGCTTCTATTACTGTTATGCATCTTTTCATTTAGACTTGAGTTTGTGATCAATGAGAGAAACAAGAGGTATAATACTGTTAGTTAATGGTTCTAGCACTTACCCGAAAGAGATGGTTGAGAATGTTTTGGTGCAAGTTGATAGTTTAATTTTTTCCACTGATTCTTATATTATGGACATGGATGATGATGACTCTCACCATTCATCACTAATTTAGTTGGAAAGACTGTTTCTTAATATTACAGGTGCAAAACTTGATGTGTTAAATGGTGAGATCATCTCTGAGATTTGGGAAAAGTGGTGCATTTCTTTATTGACCCAGTATGAAATCTTCAAGTTTGTCCAGCTAGTAAGACTTTAAAGAAGCGCTTCTTGCGAGGCAACCTAAGGTTTTTATCATTATTCTTGTTTTTGTTATTTTTATTTTGTTTATTTAATTATTTTTGTTGATTGATTGATCCAGCAATATGTGTTTATTTTGAGTTTTAAGCTTTCAGAAATTTTGAGCATTTAATCACACTTAGCTTTGAGTTTGGTGTGAATTTCAGGTTAAGATTATTCGTGGCCTAAGAAAAGTGGAGATAAAATTGTCAGATTTGAGGAACGAGAGTGGGGAAAATTCTGGGCAAGGACGCATGTGAAAATGAAAGTTGCAGAAACATCTGGGTGTATGCAAGAAACAACACCGTTTTATGTAAAAAAAAAAGAGCCGAACGACACCGTTTCAGTTCTAAAGCTTTAGAATAACAAAAAAAAAACGGTGCACAGTAGTCCTTCCTCAACTTCATGCAACGTCTTTTCCATAAAGTAAAGAAGGAAATTTTCAAGGGCACTTCGATCATCTAGTTTTGATTTTTATACCCTAATTGATCTACTTGGGACCACCTGCAGCCACACGATCTTCTTCCTGCCTCCTCCATAGGCGACTCATCATCCCCGCCACAAACCTTCAGCTTCCATCATCAACTTCACATTCCACCATCCCAACCAAGAAATTCGATGCTAGGTTTCATGGGCAGCCACCGCCACCTGTCTTGTCGCCACCAAAATTCGTCACTATAACCCCAGCTAGACGCCCTTCTAGACGACGCCATTTTTGACAGAACAAGGAGCATATTTAGAATTCAAAGTAATTTGGTCTTTTGCATTCCAATATACATCCTATTTTGAGTAATTTGGGACTGCTTCTCTTTTGTTTTTTTAGTTCCTCTCGCTGTCTTCTCTGCAATTGCCGTCTCCACCAACTCCTCAATTCGATGCCTTTAGCGCCCACCACAACCACCATCACCCTAAACCAAAGACGCATCTCTTTGCTCTCTTTCTCACTTTTACTTGTTAATATTGTCTTTATTTACACATTGAGGGCAATGTCAATTTTAAGTGTGGGGAGGGGAATTGTGTTACGTTTCTTCTTTTGTTTGTTTTCAAATTTGTGATTCTTATTTTCTTGTATTTTTTGTATTTTTCGTGAATTTTCAATTTTTTCTCTACTTGTTTTGCTTGTTGGGGTGATCATGTTTTAATTTCTGTTTGCATTTGCATGTTGCATGTGTGATTTCCTTGCTCAATTTTGCTGTGTTTTTATGTGAGTTAGTCTTTAAACATTGAATAATTTGAAACTTTATGAGTTTTAAGGTTCAATTGTCCTCATATACTCGTTTGTGTGAGAGCTTGGGTTTCTATGCATCTTAAATTCACGATTAAACAACCCCTTGTAATAGAGCCAAAACGGATTCATAGTTGGATTCACACACAAACCTATGTGAGAATTTTGAAACATAAACACTTTATGTTCTTGATGTGTGATTTATCATTCATAGCAGGCCAATGCTGGGATTTTTCATAGAGTGTATTTCGAATACCATACCATTCAGATGAATATTGAGACGACAAAAGGCATTGTTTATTATCACTTTGTTCCTATTTTTTCTTCAGTATCCACCCTCTTATATATTTACCAATGGTTTACCCCTTTTGAGCCTAGACTTTTTCTTTGTTTAAAAACCCGTTTTAATCATCCTTAATTTGTTCAAGAACTTCCACATTTGAACCCTAAGTTGAGGGATTTTTAGTTGTGATACATTGCCAATGTAATTTTTGTATTAATGCTTAGAGTTATTGTCGTACTATACATGTCTTGTCCATGATTTTTATGCTTATTTTGTTGCTGAAACATGGCTGCCCAACTTTGTTATAAGTGTTGAAATGTGGCATTACTTATCTTGAAAAAAAAGACAAAGAAAAAGACAAAATTGAAAAAAAAAAGTGATGAATAATGATAAAGTAAATGACGCAGAAAAGAGAGTTAATTGTTTTTAGGCAGCCTTGCTTTATTGAGCATAAACATGTATTTATTAGGTTTGCATTAACTTGGTCAGAATATGTTGATGGCAAGTATCACTAGGGTTTGTGTTCTCTCTCGACTTATTTAACCCTTATTTTAGCCTCATTACAAGCCATGTTAAAGTCGCTTTTTATTGGTGCTTTGGTTAAATTTTATTAGTGATTACGATTTGACTTTATGCCAAATTTTGGAAGCCTTAATATGGATGAGTTTGAGCGTAAACACTTACACCTAAACACTTTGAGAGATAGAGTGAAACTTGTGAGGGTGTGAATTTGACTATCTCTTTGGGGGCATTGGAATGCTTAAGGACAAACATTATTTAAGTGTAAGAATATTTGATAGGTTGCATTTTAGGCATGATTTATGTTACATTTTGTGCGTGTTTTTGCATTATTAATTGTTATTATTCGTATCTTTTTATATTTTTATACTTTTTTGGTGTTTTAGGTCGAATATTAATGAAACATGAAGAATTTGAGTTGTTTCTGTGCATGTTAGGCGGAAACTGCATTTCTGCGTGACTAGACCATAGTTGAAGCGTTAACCAAGTTGATCATGTGCATTGGGCCACGTGCTGGGCTTTTGGGCCACATTTTTAGAGCCTCATGGACGTGTTTAAAGGCTCATAACTCGAAATTACTGCTGGAGCAATATTTGGACCATATTATTATTATTTTATCAATTCTATTAGGACTAAGATTATGTTTTGACTGAGAGCACATATAAATACTCTTTTAAAACTCATTATCAGTAGCTTTTACATTACCTTAAGAGGAGAGCACGCCTCAAAAATTTGTTCATTCATATTTTACAGGTTTCTTCTTATTATGAGTAGCTAAATTCTCATCTAGTCAAGGTATTTTCAGGGTTCAATCATATTATGTTGTGAGACTATTGTTTTAATTGTTATTAAGTGATTCGAGTATTTATTCAATTTCTGTGTCTTAGTCCCTTCATTATTATTTCTGTTGATTGATTGACTGAAATAATATAATGTTATTTAAGATTGATAGTACGCCACATTAGTCCTAATCTAGGTGACAAATAACGTGAATTTATGTGTTGGATATTGTTTATTGTTATGTAATTGAATAATCTGGTTTAAATGATTTGCGGCGTTTCAAAGGGTTCGTGTTGCCTAGAAGACTATGACTTTAAATTGAGAGACAAGTAAATGAAAAACAAGGGTCAATTTCATTAATACCAAGAACAAGTACAATGAAATGATGTAAAGTTACTGCTACTTCTAGTTGTTTGAAAGTAAATGATTAGACTAAGATTGAAGAAAGGAAATATAAATGAAAAGACAAAGATAATTGAAGTTGTGTTGATGTGTGTCCTCTCTTCTTGTTCATTCCTCCTTTTATAGCCTTTAGTAGTAACCGTGTACTACATATTCTCCATGTCACATGCCTTGTAACTGCACCATATTCTCCACTCCTTATAACTACCCATGTTCTCCATGTTCCAATAATCATTACTTCTTGTCTTTCCACCTTGCAGAAGAAAATGGCAATATATATGCACTTCCTTAAAATGTGTCATCAGTTGCAACATGTGTAACTTGCAATCCACACTACGTCTTAGCCCACTAATCTGACTCTTCAAGAACTCAATGCTCTCAAAATTTGACTAACTCAATTACCTCCCGAGAAATGTTCTCGAAATGTGCAATCTTTTCAGTGGCAAAAGCTTTGATCTCACGACCACCTCGGCTCGACAGGGACCTCACAAGACCGATAATAATTTGGTGGTAACACCTTCATAACATCAGTTTCCACATGACAATAAGCCTTCATTCTGAATCAACTTAGGTAGGTTAGTAAATGAGTGGGATGATCTCTTTTGGATAAAAAAATTGCAAAGTTCAGACCTTATTTGGTTGATGAAATTTTAAAATGTGCACATTTTTACTAAATTTATTTTCTTGAAACATAGAAATACCATGCCAGTGGGTTTAACTCGTTCATATAATGCAACTAAAAATAATATTTCGTTTGGGTCAGACCAATCATTAACTTTGCTCACTCCTCCATCAATGATAATATTGTCAATGATTATGATTTGAAATTAAATTAAGCCAAACACATATGCATGGAACTGCTAGAAGAAAAACAACCAATCAATCATGCAATCACCAAAATTTATGTGGGTGCTGTAGAATCGTTCAAAGACCAACAAATTACAAGGTTATATATATATAGGCTTTTTTTTAACTGTTGTTTGGTGCAAATTTTTTTCAATTGATCAAATCTACTTTTTTTTATTATACAATTTATTAAATCCTAAAACATTTACTTAATCTAGCTCAAGTACAAACAAAAAAAAACGATAAAATGACTACCAAAAATGAAACAGTAAACTCAATGTTATGAATTTCAAGTGTCTTCACAAACAAATGAGAGACTTGAACTTCATTCGTAAAATATACACAAAATAAATCCGCCCAACTTCCTTCGTTTCAATTTTGGGGTCCTATTAATGAAGAAATAAAACCATCTTAAGCTCCTTTCTTCCTCACTTTAATATATATCTATATATTTTCATGTATTGTTGTCTAAGTACGTACACCAATAATATTTATAGTTGGAGAATTGTCTTTTAGTTTTGGGGTCTTTATTTTTTTTTTATCTTGTTCACTAAGTCTCAACCTCAGGTTTAGGATCTAAACTTCCTAAGTTTTAAGATTTGGGGAATTTATTATTTTAGCTATAAGCTCCTCAGTTTTAGACTCTTAGTTTTTCATGATCCTACACAAACAAGTAAAGGGATAGGTGTTGCTTCCCCATTTCCTCGTGTACACTCCGTTGCTCAGTTCAGTCTAATAGACAGATTCGAAGCTTAAGTGTAAGAACTCAGTTCAGTCTAATAGACAGATTCGAAACTTAAGTGTAAGAAATAAACATTATCTCATAAATGAGTAAGAGGATGGTATTCATCACTACTTGAAGGATGAACTATCTGCTTTACAGTTTTACATACTCTGTGAATTTGCTTCACTTCGTTCCGCTTTCTTACATGTATTAATTACCGAATAATACACAACAATCAATTATATGAATATTCAAATCTCTTCAAATCGACTAAACAGGTTTTCCATCTAGTTTTTGTTGAATGTTTCATTTCACGCTCTTTTTTGCTAATATGGTCATGGTCAAAATGGATATTCAAATATTTTTTCAGATGGACTAAAAATCAATGAATCAAAACTTGTTTTCCACATTAAAAATATTCTTATGAACAGAATTACCGGAAGGAAATTCTTATTTCAATCCATTATAGTGGTATTATATTAAGTTAGTTGAAGACGTCTTCTATAAAAATTATTTACTTTCGCAGTCGTTAAGCTAATCGGAAAATTGCTTGCATCAATATCACTTTAGTGATGGTATAAAAATCTGCTAAGCTGATCTATGTTGGAGGAAGTCGTATGGCCCCTTCACTCTTAATTAGATCGATCCAATAATCCATATATAACTAGAGTAATTAAAAAAATTGAAAATTGATGAGTGTCACATAAAAAACTAATAATGTATTTTTACGATTTTTAGTCAATTGACTATTCAAAAATAATTCAGTATTTACTAATTATCTTTGAGTTATCTGATGGAATTCTCAATTGACTATCGTGTTTTGTTTCAGAGAGACTCTCTTCATCCATATTCCCGATTCGTGTGTTGTGTCTCGTTTTTAAGATTTAAGAATGCTTCTTGGTTTTTTGTAACAAACTCGATGCTCAAGGCACATTTGTAGACCATAGTATGCTTATTTCAATTTCATAAAAAATTTGATAAGTTAATTAATTAACATAAAAGAAATTAAACAAATTGTTTCCTTATTTTCCAGGAAAGGAAAACCATGCTGCCTTTTTTCAAGCGTGCCGGGAATTTTTCAGTTTTTCCAAACCTAAGTGTCAACCCGTTCCAACTTCAACCAAAAAATTGCAAACAAGAAAAGGGATGGAATCTTGTTGTAAAGGGTTCTTCGCTCCTTGTTAAACAATTCACAAATACAATGATGAAAAAGACTTTATTAATGAATAACAAGGCTGAAAAGAAAGAAAATATCAAGAGGGGTCGAAAAATAGTATGCTAAGAATGAAGAATAAAACTAAAACTAAGTAAAAGACATGATAAACACCCAATGGTGTGTAATGTAATAAAATGTAAAGGGGAAGCCAAAATCTGCAGGTGACAACATATTTATAGCTGCTCCACTGAAGAAATTCGTTGTTGGAAGGATTCCTCCTTGAACCAACCTGATGGAGAGACTTCTACCTTATCCAAATCTTAAAATTATCACATCCTCCCTTACTGGATCAGCATGACAGGTGACATTGATCAATCCTGCAAAAAATCCTCTAGGAAAAATCTATCATTCTCCTTATCAAATGGGGCACACTCCCATCACAAACTCTCTTCCTTGTTTGTTGCAATCTTTGGCGGGATACAACTCAAACTCTCTGTTCCGTACCTTGGCTTTCTCCGCAGATTTGGGCTTGATTTACCATCCATGGACTTGACTCGACACATTGGGTCCTAGCCAATTTTTTGGTGCAAACACGAATAATTAAAAAATGAATGAAACTTGGCTTAGTAGTGTTAGTGTGCATTTTAGGCATATTTATGTTGGCATTTTAATATTGTTTTGCATGCATTATATTCAATATTTATGTATTTTTATGTTACTTTGTGTTTTTTCTTGTCTAGGAGATGCTTTGGTATGAAAAGTGGTGGATTTGGAACTATTCTGTGCAAGAGTTGGATTCTGGGTGTGACTGTAAAGCCTTGACGAGATCTGAAACTCGAGCCCACTGTGGAAATGCTCGTTTGACGTGGGAAATCTTATTTTGGCAACAATACTGACATAAAATATTGCCTATTTTGCTGAGCGACGAAGCCTTAGAGGATTAGGTCATCTAGAAGGATACTTTTGGAACTTATAAACAATTTTTAGTTAGGTTAAAGTTGTCTATCTCATACAAATAGCCAGTCACCGATTTATTTTGTTCTTTCTTCCATTCTTCTACACTTGGACAGCAAAAAAAACAATTTTATTATTCTTGTGATCTTCTTTACATTATGAACAACTAAACTCTTTTCTAGTCAAGGAACAATCAAAGTCGAACTTTCATAAATCGTCAGTTTTTGTTCTTTTCAGTTCTTTACTGTTTATGCATTTATTCTATTTCTGTATTTGAATTTCTATTATTCTATTAATTAACTTGATGATGGCCACATCGAATTAGTTAATAGAATAATAACAACTAGTTAGATCTGTAGATCTATGATAGCATGTTTAGCATAAGTGGTAAGTTAATGTTGTTGTTGTGATAATAAGATTCGACTGTCATTATCAGAATAGAATAATCTTACTTGAGTAGAGTTCGAGTTTTTTTGGTTTGGATAAGTTCTTTATAGTTCTTAATGATGCCAGTGAATTAAGCTCTACAGGACGTTGCGGGAGTTGTTTATTGGTAAGGGAGGTAGTTTGCAAGGCATCTTGGAACTACTAAAACAGTAAGTAAAGATTCGTTACCGAGTGTGTTACCTGTAACTATAACCTACCTGTATAAACAATATTGATTTATTTTTCGTTACCTGTGATCGATTTACAAAGTGATGTGGAGATGTACATTGGCTAGGCTTTTTTGATATTGATTTAATCTTTTTTTAATTATGCATTGTCAATTTATTATTTGCTTTGTTTGTTTCCTTTGCATCAAAACCTTGTTTTCTTTTAATTGTTCTTTCTCCAATTAGACAAGTTTATACCGATATCTGTGGTTTCGACTCTATTCACCAATGTCTTCAAGTTTTATTTATTTTGAGCTCTAGAGGAGGAAATAATTCGTTGGTTTTGACACCTATCAAATTTTGGCGCTGCTGCTGGGGAATGGTATCAAAGATTTTGACTGATTGCTTTGTTGTTTTGTTTCAACTTAAAAAAAAACATGGCTTTGATCATGGAAGGTGGCTTGCATCACTTCGGGCTCGACCGAGATCCTTTCGAGGTAAATGTTTCTGAAATTAAATATATGCTTTCAAATATAACCTCTAATTTGGATCAAATGAATTTCAGGAATCAAATACAACCTTATAGAATTCGTGCTCATCCAAGCTATCTAAGCAGCATATGCTTAATGCCTCAATATGACTCATTCTCAAAGTCTTAATATGATTCATATGGATAAAATGATAAAACTAACCCTTATTCAAGCCCTTGCAACTCAGGATGGTGGGAGCATCGAAATTTCAACTATAGAGGAGGGCCAAAGTATTTTCATCAATTTCAACCTGAATTACCGATTGCTCCAGAATTTGGCAAAGAAGATTATATACATCAATCCTTGGAGGAGATGGTGAAAAAATTGGTGGCAACAACTTAACAATTTCAACCGAATTATCGGTTGCTCTATGATTTGGCAAGGAAGATTATGGACATCAATATTTGGAGGATATGGTGACAAATTTAGTAGCAACCACTCAACAATATCAACAAAGAACATAAAGCTTTTTGGAAACAACTAAAAATTTCTAGCAAGAAACCAGCATTAACATTCAAAATTTGACAAGGAACACGAATCAATTGTCTTCACCAATTAATAATATGGATTCTTTGCTTAATAATCTAGAGGATTGATGTGAATTTCTTGTAGAAACTGCTATTGATCCAATCCAGAACGTTAATGCAATCGCATTGAAGAATGATAAAGAATTGCAAGAACCTGATAGTCCAAATGCTACACATCATGGCTACGTCGTAAGCAGTAAAACAATAACATAGGCTCCAAAGCTATTCTTTAGGTTCGATGAAATTTCATTTCCTCAACAGCTTATAGGGTTTAATAGAGCAGATGCAGATGAGAGTATAGAAGACTTTGTCAAGCTATTAGAAGCTAAATTTAATATTGAGATAGAGGAAGATACAATCAAAGCTGCAAGTAAAAAGGTAGATAGTCAAGTTCTGAATCATTATTCGATTTCAGTTTGTGTGCACAACCTAGTCTGCCTGGAGAAGTCGTTTGAGTGGATAAAGGATGCGAATGAGGAACATATGCTGGAGACATTCAGAAAAATTGAGGTAATCATTCCTTCACTTGGTTCAATCAAGCATGAGCCTAAATATGTTAAATTCCTCAAGGAGTTTTGCACTAAGAAAAAGAGAACACTAGGGGAGAATGTAGTGAATGGTCTAAAAAATGTTACTGCCATGATTCATAAGAAACTACCACCAAAAAAGAAAGATCCAGGTATGTTCATTAAGAAAGATCCAGACACGTTCACTATCCCTTACACCACTGGAAATAAAAAAAAAATAAAAAATGCAATGTTGGATTTAGGTGCTTCAATAAATGTTATTCCTTTTTCTATCCATAAACTATTAAATTTGGGTCCAAGGAAAGAAATAAGGGGTGTAATACAATTAGCCGATCACTCTCGTGCTTACTCGAAAGGAATGGTTGGGACTGTTTTGTTACAAGTTGATAGTCTAATTTTTCCCATTATTTTTATATTATGGATGTGGATGATGAGTGTGCTTCTCATTCATCATTAATTTTGTTGAGAAGACCATTAGTACTGCAGGTGCAAAAATTGATGTGTTGAATGATAAAATTACCTTTGAGGTTGAGGAAGAAGTGGTGCATTTAAATATTGAGCCAAGATAAATATTCAAGTTCATCTAGCTAATAAGACGTTAAAGAAGCGCTTCTTGGTAGGCAACCCAAGCATTTAATTTTAATATTTTGGTTTGTTTTTGTGAGTTTTCAGTTTTAGTTTTTCAATTTCTTTCAGTCTTAATTCTTTTGTTGCTGAGTATTATGTATTTCACTAGTTGGATTTTGGTTCTTCAAGTTTTTGCAGAATATTCAGTGTGCTTTGGCCATTCGACGTCGCATAAGTAGGGGAGGTAGTACGCAAATGCAATTCATTAATTCTGGTGTTCTCTTTCAAAAACAGTGTCGCATGAGGAACGTTTTAGTAACTAAAACGATGTAGCATCACTAAGGGCATTTTTTTCAAGAAAACAAAAACAGAGAGAGAATAAAAAGAGGACCATAGGCCTAGCAGAACCCTAAACTCATCAAATCCTCCATTGCCACTACTACCGCTCTCATTGCAATTCAAGTTCTCAATGCCAAGAATCAATCATGCACCACCACGCCTTCCTATGCCATCATTATGTAGAGAAGCTTTTCTTATCCCTGCACTTTTTAATTTAATTTTGTTCTTTAACATTGAGGATAATGTTAGATTTAAGTGTGGGGAGCGATTGTTTTTTTATTGCTTTTTTGCATTTATTTGTGATTGTTTCATTATTTGTTTTTCTTTGCATTATTTGGGCGTGTTTTATTGCATTTTATATTTGTATTAGTTTCAGTATGTTACTGTAAGGTCATGCCATAATATATTATGTTGCATATAGTCTATGATTTGCATGTGCATTGTGTTGTATTTGTTTTGTGTAACCCTTGTCTGCCATTAAGCTTTGATAATCAGATTTTTACAAAATTTTTGTTACTTCATTAATCTCTTTTAAAACCCATTCTAGTCAAAACTTGAATTTCTATGTACCTTAACTTTAGGAGTGAACAACCTTAGTACTAGAACCAAATGAGTAGTAAATTCATATAAAAACCTGTGAAGAATTTGAGATTGAATTTTCTTGATATGTGAATTAGTCAACCGTAATAGAACACTGCAAAAGCTTAGCATGACACACGTTTTGAGACAACATTTCTTTTGAATTGGGACATTGAAATGACAAGAGGCATTGTTTGTTTAACCAATTTTTTTAACCTTTCCTTTGTTATTTCCAACCCTTATATATTAATCCCTAGTAAACCTCTTTTGAGCCTTTAGCTATACCTATTTTTAACCATTCCATTTTTCCTTGTCAAACCACAACATTTGAACCCAAAGTTGAGAGCATTTTATCATCTATGCATACTGTAATTATGAGGAATGTTAATGTTATACTTTTGGTTATTAATTGACCATGTTTTCTTATTGAAATCATGATATTCTTGGTTAAGAAGGTGGTTGCCCAGTTTTAGTGCAAATAAAAGATGAGAGTTGCTTTGAAAAAATAAAGAACAAAAACAAATAATAAAAATATTAGAAAAATAAAAATAAAAGGAAAAAAATGGTGACAAAGCAACGAATGAAGAAAAAGGAAACTTGGGCAGCCATGTTCACAGTAAGGATCAAACATGGAACTTTATTAAAATTGCATTAACACATGATGTTTATTTTGTTGGTGTGCATGATGATTGATTCTTGTTATTGCTCTCCGCTTCTTCAACTTGTTTACCTTTTTTTTTTAAACCTCATTGCTCTCCACTTCTAATATGAATTGTCTACAAATTCAAAGATGAATATCTTTTAAGGGGGGAAGTATGTAATACTTCGCTCGTTCCGATTAATATCTCTGTAGCACTCCATTCAATTCTGATAAGGCTTTCTAATTTGTCTCGTTTGATTCTGGTGGATCTTATTCATTTGTAGATTGGTATTTGTGTTTGAGATGACGTTTTGATGATTAATAATGTTTAATGATGATGATTTGCAAGTTTTGGGTGTTAGAAATTGTTTCAGGAGTGTTGGGGCTTATGTTTCTAAGTTAGAAATATGTTACAAGTGTGAAATTTTGCATGAAATGTGTATCGGATGTCGTCTACGTGCATAGGTCAAACTAAGTATGTAAATCCTGAAGCAAAAATGAGTTGGAGCTACTAGAGTGCCTCTATGCACGTAAATAGCATCCTACGCACATAAAGGATGTGTTACGTGCATAGATTTTTATGCAACATTTGTTGATCTTGATTCAGAATTTTCTGGGTTTCAAAATAAGCAGTCTACACATATAAATCATATGCTATGCACGTAGAAGGCCTGTTACATATGTAGATTGTCCTGTTATGCATGTGAATGGTGTTTTTTCTGCTGAAATTGTGCGTTTTGGTGCTACAGTTTATATATACCCCTTCCTCGACATTAGTTCGTCATTCTCACACCAAAACACTTCCAAACTCTCTCAAATTTGTCTCTCTTCACTTCTCTTGGTCTTCCATTAATTCTTTTCCATTTCTTGAGGTAATATTACTCCTTTAACACATCTCTTTCTTCCATTTCATGATTTAGTCATTTGGGTTTCTGTTTTTGGTAAGAATGATTGTTTGCACTTAGGGTTTCAGATTTAGCTTGATTCTGTGATACTGTGAGTTAGAGATGGTTAGATTATGTTTAATTTTACTTAAATGAAGTTGGAAATGAAAGGATTTCATTTGTTTGTTGTTTATGTATGTATGTTGAGTGGGTATTGTAAGTGACGGTTTTGAGCTTTCATCTCTGTTTTGAATGGATTTTTGAGTTGGTTTGCGTTAAGTTTTGTTAATTTATGATAGAATGAACTTAGAATTAGTATGTGCTTGTGTTTCCATTGAAGATTGATATTGTTTTGAGATGGGTTAGGTTTTTGGCCGAGTTTATGAATATTGTTCATGACTTTGAGTTTGTTTGGAGTAATTGATTGTAGGTTTATAATTAGGAGGTTGATTTGAGTTGTTTGGAATGACTTAGAACATTGGGTGCTGGCAGAAACAAAGTTTGGGTTATTTTGGGAAGAATTCCTATTGCGAGAAATAAAATGTAATACTTTGAATGATTCAAGTTGGTATTTGATTGTGAGTTATTTAGGGGATTGAATTATTGATCGGTGCTATCACAAGTGCACGATAGTCGATGAAGTAATAAAAATCTTTGGAGTATTCCTAAGGTGTCAAACCCATAGGAACGAGGCTAAATGTGATCGTTTCTTGAAAGAAAATAAAATGCACAAAAGTTGATTTTTGTATTTTTGAATGATGAAAAACGAAATAAATGAAACAAGTAATAAAACAAACAGTGTAAGAGACGTTAGGACCTTTGAGACTTCAACCAAGACTCTTATTTACTACATTTATGAATGAGTTATGGGATTAAGTGTTCTCTCGCTATTATTGCCTAAAGCCTCTTTCAAGTTCATCTAGGCTATGTCTACATTTATTAGAATGGTCCTTTTGGCCTCATCTAACTATACTAGACTCATTAAGTTATTTTGGGAATTTCATCGAGCACCTTGTTCGCATGAATATTTTCATTTCATAACCTAACAAGTTTAATGCATGTCAACCTTATCTAGCCTTCTCCTATCGGTCCTTCGACTAGATTTGTGAAAACTACAAGTAATGATGGCCAGTCACAATCATAGTCAATTAAAACATGTCATTAAATCAAATTCAAGATCTTTACAATTATATCATTCAAGCACAAGAGATAAATACTACAAATATGGAATTCAAAGTTCAAGAATCATAAACTACAAATGTGAAAATAAAAAGCACAAATTGTATTCATTAAAAAAAATAGTTATCGAGGTCTACATCTTCAAATCCTAAGTAAAGAGTTACGCTATGATGTTTATGTTCAACAAATTAATACAATAAAAACCAACATAAATCATGATAACAATAAAAGATGTGAAGAGAGAGGAGATAAAATGGATGTAGAAGAAGCCTATCTATGTGTCCTTTGAGAGAAACCTCACACTTCAAGCACGGTCTCGATTTATTCCTCCAACCCTACAATATTTGTTCTTCCAAATGGAAGAGCAAATAGAAAAATATGCTCAAATGGTTGGCTCCCTTTCTTGATGCACATATGGAGGTATTTATAGGCATTTAAGGTCCTAAATAAACCTTAGACAAGTTTCCAAGTTGATGCATGCAAGTTGTCCATTTGTTGGCCACTTTTTGCAACCATTGGACCACTTGTTGAAATCCACTTTTTTTGACCTCTGCATGTCGGCCACGGCCGTGGCACTAGGGTGTGGCGTGGCCACGGTGCAGGGTGTGGTGACGACGAATGACGCACTTTCTTCTGATTTTCTTTGCACCTTCTTCCATTGTTCTTGCAAATTTGACAACATATTTTCCACACCTTTTTCATCCCTTTTCATCTCATTTCATGCATTCCTCATCACTCTACACAAAAGACAAAAAGTGTATAAATTCACCGATAGTTAAGTACACGTAGGGAAAAAATGATATCTTTAATGCTTGAATTATTATGTAATTTTAGGATGCATCATTCATCCAACCGTGACTACCACCACTACCTAAGTTCCCACTTAAGAGTTTCCCAATTCACCATAATGATGATTGATTCCGCTTAATCCAAAATAGTCTTACAACAATGTTGACTGGAACTCACACCTCTAAGCCCCAGATAAGGTTGATTCCCAGTTAACACCTTTAAAGTCCTCACAATGTTGTTTTCTTAGGTTCACAACTAACCTTTTTCCACACCCAATGTTTATATAAAAGGAATACAAATAATGAAGCATAATGCTAAATTTGACGCATGAAACTTGATGCCTTTGATCATGCCGCTAGATTGATTTTGGTGTTTTTAATGGTTGGAATTGATTGGAGTTTTAGAATAATGATATCATATATTGTTCACCATTTCTCTTCCTTTTCTTGATGTATTTATATCCCTTTCATGCCATATGATTGTTGGATAGTTAACTAGCTATTGGGTGCATTTAATGCTATTTAAACATTTTGGAACACGCTAACATACCTTATTGATGTTCTTATGTACGTTAATCATCATATTTCTAGGTTACGTATTATATTTTAACATTAATGTATGTTATTCTTGGTCTTGCATGCTTCAGTAGCTTATGTTTCATTCAACATCATCTTTTAAGTATGTTATCTTATACTAAAGTACTTTGCAACACCTTAATGTACATTATCCTTTTCTTAAAGTACTTTACAACACCTTAATATGGTATCCTTTTGTTAGAGTGCTTTACAACATATTAAAGTACTATATCTTCTACAAAAGTACCTTACAACACCTTCTCTTCCAGTGCCTTGATTTGCAAATACAAGCCATCTATCGTGATTTGCTCCATGTCTTGCCTTTTGTTTTTCATCAAAACATGGAAGAATCTTAATGTTGATCACACATGATCCAATAATATCCCTCTTTTTGATGATGAGAAAACTTTCAAGAATTTATGTGTTATATTAAGGGCAAGAATTTTGATCAAGGATCTTATCCTTGTCATTGGACTAGAATCATGCAAAAGAAATGATCATATGAAAATTTTAAATTTTAAAGTCTATCCCTTTCATTCAAAGTTCAACAAATTTAATACTCTCTCCCTTTTTGTAATCATCAAAGAGATTAAAAAATGAGAAAGTTTTCGGTCCCCCTTTCAAAAACAATTTATGCATGAAAAATATCCTTAATCCCCCTATTTCTTTGAGACAAATGTCCAACTCAAACAATTTTCAATACACCAAACTTTTCGAAAACCATGCAAATGAAATCAATCAAACAAGAAATAAAATGCATGAAAAATTAAAAGAATGAGTAATAGATTTACCTAATAGGCTAATATGCCGAAAGCACACATGAGTTGATGGATCACCGTCATCACTCAATGAAGAATTATTATCTCTTATTTTCTTTTTCTCCTTCAATTTATCCATATTTTCTTCTTCTCCCATATTTTTCTTTAGAAAATTTTCATATTGGGCACATGTTTTGGAGTAATACTCCAATTGTTCATCTTCCTCTTCATTCATGCTTGATTCACCTTCACTCTCCTCATCAATTGTTATGTATGAATCGGCCTTTAAAGCATTCTTTTCATTTAGAATTCTCTTTTTTCATTTTATAATGATCTCATAATTTATGAGAGAACCAATAAGAGCATTGAAGCATAAAGTGTTGAGATCCTTGGTTTCAATTGTCATCATCACTTGCAAATCACACGACTTGGCAAAGATTGAATGATCTTCTCCACCTTATAGTGTTCTTTGAACTTCTTTCCTAACGCCTCTAGCCCATTTGTTATCTCCACAATTTTGGTAGTTGCATTTGTGATGGACTCATCTTCCTTCATTGCAGAGAGTTCGAACTCATGATATAGAAGGTTTATCTTGGTTTCCTTAACTTGAGAAGTGCCTTGATAAGTTACCTCCAAGGAATTCCAAATTTATTAAGAACTTCTACAATTTGAACCTCTTCTAATATTTTCAAGAGTTAAGATGAACAAAATGACTTACATTGCATGAGCATTTATCCTCTCCTTCTTCCAATTGGCATAGGTATACTGATGTTACTTTCCAAAAATCCATCTTGATTTTCAATGATATGGGGGCCAAGATCAATTCCTTCCAAATATCAATGTCTTGTGCTTTTATGAAGACCGTCATGAAATTCTTCCATAGGGAATGGTTAGAATCATTGAAGCGAGGTGGAGGAGTGAGGGAAGCTCTAAAATGAAATGCGGAGGGATGATCGAAATCCATTTTCATTAATGTGGACATTTTTCCAAAGATGTTAAACCTTCTTGAATGGAGACCTCTTTGATACCATTTGTTGGAGAATTTTCGGTGGTTCCTTTAATGGAGCTGTGAGAGTAAGAAAGACAGAAAAAGAACACAACGATTTATAGTGGTTTGTCCAATCGTGCCTATGTCCACTGCCTAAGTTCCCACTTAGGATTTTCCCAGGACACTATAATGATTATTGATTCCAACTCAATCCAACAAAGGCTTACAACAAGGTTGATTTTGGCTCACACCTCTAATGCTAACACAAGGTTGATTCTCGACTCATACCTTTAAAGCCCTCACAACATTGTTTTCTTAGGTTCACAACTAACCTTTCCCACACTCAACATTTATAAAAAAGGATTAGAAATAATGAAGCACTATGCTAGAGTTTGATGTATGAACTTGATGCCTTTGATCTCGCCACTAGCATGATTTTGGTTTTTTTATGGATGGAATTGATAGGAGTTTTAGCACGATGATATCATATGTTGTTCACCATTTCTCTTTCTTTCCTTGATGTATTTATAACCTTTTCATGCCATATGACCATTGGAGATAGTTAACTAGCCATTGGAGTGCATGTAATGTTGTTTGAACCTTCTAGAATGCCCTAACGTATGTTATTGAAGCTCTTACATACATTAATCATCACATCTCCAGGATACTTACTTTATTTTAACATTAACATACATTATTCTTGGTCTTGCATGCTTTAGTAGTTTTTGTTTCATTTGGCATCATCTTTTACATATGTTATCTTCTGCTAAAGCACTTTACAACACCTTAACGTATTTTATCCTTTTGTTAAATTACTGTACAACATATTAAAGTACTTTATCTTCTGCTAAAGTACTTTACAACACCTTCTCTTCTAGTGCCTTGTTTCGTAACTTTGAGCGTCTTTCGTAATTTACTCCAAGTCTTTCCTTTTATTCATCATCAAATCTTTTGCTCATCATCAAAACATGGAAGGATCTTAATGTTGATCACACATGATCCAACATGCTTGTGTGCATGTTTTCAATCATGTAAAAAGGATGTTTTTGACATTTGATTAGAACTAAGAATGTTGGACTATGGTATCGCAAAAATGATGTCTTCTATCTCGTTTGCTATAGTGATGCAGACTATGTCGGAAGCCAACTTGATAGGAAAAATCCATCAGGAATTTGTCAATTCTTAGGAAATTCACTTGTTTCATGGTTTTCAAAGAAACAAAATTGCATGGCTCTATCAACCATTGAATTGGAATATGTAGCAGTGGGTAGTTACGTTGCAAAAATTTTATGGATCAAACAACAACCAGTGAATTTTGGTATAAAAATTTCAAAATTCTAATCAGGTTTGAAATACAAGTGTTATCAATATTTCTAAAAATCCAATTCAATATTCTAGGACTAAGCATATAGATGTTAAATATTAATTTATTTGTGATCATGTCATTAATGGTGATATTGAATTAGAATTTGTATGTACTAATGATTAACTTGTTGATATCTTCACGAGGCCTCTTAATGAAAGTAATTTCATTTCAATTACAAGAAAAATTGGTATGTGTGACTTAAATGAATGTTGATATTGTAATACCTCGCTTGTTTCTGACCTATCTTCTATAGCATTTCGATTAGTCCTGATTTGTTTTGTTCAAAATTTGATCCTAGAAATTGATGCTTTATGATGTTAAAGATGTAAATTTGTCTAAATAAATTCCATTTAGTTGATCTCGGTTGGATCTTGAACGATCGGAGTGTTGGGAGGATCATTAATGGTTTTGAAAGGGAGTTACTCGAGTAAGTAGATCTTGTTACTCGAGTAAGATGAGCTATGGATTACTTGAGTAAGCATTTTTGTTACTTGAGTAAGCCAACTCTCCAGGTGAATTTCTGGAAAAATCTTACTCGAGTAAGAAGTCCTACTCGAGCAAGTGAGGCAAAATGTTGAAATGGTGTCGTTTTTGGCAGGGTTCTATATATACCCCCACCAGACTCTCTCGGCTCTCTCACCACATTTTCGTCTCTATCCCATCCAAATCCATCCAAAACACATTCTATTTTTTCCCCATTGCTTCCATTTTATTCCTAGAGCTCGGTTGGATTTTCGAAGTGATATGCTATTCCTCGGTGGCTAGCGATAGGACTATTTGCCAATGTTTAGGTGAGTGGATGACAACTTCAGACACATAGGTTGTGTCTTCTAAAATTATATGTTTTTTTATGTGTCAAGACTTGGCATGTAATATGGAATAATCAAAGGATAGGGAATCCAAAAAACAAATCAGATCTGTGTGAAAACCTATGTTGTGGAAATGAGATTTCCTTTGAGAATGTTTGACGATTTTTGAAAATAAATATTATTTCTTAATATTTATTATTGATTTCAAGATATGCTCTGCAAAAAATATTCTTTCTCGATTTAAGAATATTTTCTGATTTTTTTTTTGAAATAAGCGAAGCTCTTATACTACGTATTTGTTTCTGAAATTAAAAGTATTTTGGATAAATACTTTGTTTGTACGTTGGATATATTTTGGTGAATAATTTGTCAGTTCTGTATGTTATTTATTTGAATATTTCAATTAAGATTTTAATTTGAATATTTTAAGTATGTATTTCGAAGTGTTTTAGTAAATATTTTGTTTTGGGACACCCAGCTATGGGGTAGCGTAGCTTTGAAACACTGATATTGTATCATCTGTCTAAGTGGCTTATACTTGCCTTAGTGGTTATATCATGGTGCCTAAGTGGCTAATCCTTGCTTTTGTGGCTATTATCGAGTTAGGTTGACTCTACATATTAGATTCAGGTCCCGTTAAACTTTTGTTATTCTTCTCTGAAAACATTTTGGAAAATAATGTGAGTTTCGGTAAATATTTTGAAACAAATACTTTAATTATTTTCGAGTTTGGATGACTTTGCTTATAAGTTTCTGGTTCCATAAAATACTTTGGTATTTCTCTCTGAAAATATTTTGGAATCCCTCTCTGAAAAAATATTATTCTCTGTAAATATTTTGGAAAAAATAAGGAAGAGTTATTTGTAATTGTTTGGGAAGGAAATATTTTGGCTATTTCATATTCTGAAAATTAAATGTTTTATTCTAGATAACTATTTAGATAGTCTGTATGACAGTTTATTGCCTACCTTGTTTGCAAAGGATTTCGAAATGGATTTTAGAAAACCATTATTCTGTATGTAGTTTGTTCATGTATGTATACTTATATCTGCATGTGATGTTTTTAAACTGTTTTCAAACAGTTTTTGTGAGGCCCAAAGCCACTCTGGATTGTTATCTTTCACTGGGTTCTTACCCCCTTCTTTTTCCTTGTTTATTTTTTTCTTCATCTTTCAGGTGTTTTTGATAACGGTCGTTCGATCTTTTGCGCATAGTGACGAACTTTGTCAGCAGTGAGAGCTCTATTGTTCTAGCCTTAGTTTCCATTATGTTAGATGCTCCACATCGTGTAGTAGGTTATGGATTTTGTATCTGATAATAAAAGGGTCAATCGTATTTAACTATATTTATTTATTCAATATTTTGATAATATGGTTATATTTTTTATTATTCGAGGATATTATTTCTAAAACTTATTTTCGTTAAACTGTTTTAATATGACTAATAAGCTGGTTAACAATAAAAAGTATTTGGGTAGTATGTTTTTGTTCTCCGAGGCTTCTGCGAGATGGGTCAGGCTCTTATAGACGATTCGCCTCGTACGTCGATCATGTCCTGAAACAGGTCCTGACAAAGGTGGCATCAGAGCGTTAGGTTCCATATTATCTGGGTCAGTTGTGGAGCTTAGGTATTCTTGGTCGAGTCAACCCAGTTTGTCTCCGCATATCACTTTGCGTATTTCCTTCTATATACTCTTTTGAGTATTTTGTTGGTATTGTTACAATAGCCTGTATTATGACATTTACATATCTGTTCCATCTATTTATTGTCTATAGAGATGTGATGATATCAGAGAAGACCTAGCGAGGCTGTTAGGCATCGGTCTGACGAGCATGCCAGTCAGTTAGTAGCATGTCAACATGATTCATACAGCGCGCCAGAGGTTGCAGTTTCAGCACCTTAGCCTCAGCCACTGCTTGTGGATCAATCTAACTTTTCGATTTTCTCAACTCCTTGATCATTTCGATCGAGTTACTCCTCGTCAGACAGTCGAAGTTCAGCCAGCAACAGCTTTTACGAAAGTTGCACTTGATGTACTAGAGACCGATGATGGTACCCGTCTGATAAGCTTCCTGAAGCTCGAGCCATCGAGATTTAAGGGCATGATGGGAGAGGACCACAAGATTTTATCTTTGCAATTGAGCATTATTCCGATGCTCTAAACTACATCGACGACGCTGAAAGGATTAGATACGTAACCTTGTTTTGGGCAGTCGTGCGACATGGTGCAAGGTTTTAAGAAACAAGGTGACATCACCTGGGCGGAGTTCAAGAATGAGCTTGTACTTTCTATCCTTCCTGAAAGTATTAGGGATAATAAAGCGGATGAGTTCAATGATTTTCATAAGGAGCAGTGGATGTTTGTGTCTGAGTATGAGGAGAAGTTTAGAGATCTCAGCAGGTATGCACTAGAGGAGTGTCATATTAAGACGGAACTGCCAAGTAAATTTCAAAAGGGTTTGTTACCAGGCTATGCCATATTGGTAGTGGCTTTCAGATCGAAAATAGTGGAAAAGATTGTTGAGGTCGCAAGGGCCATTGAGTATGTTGTTTAAAGACAGTCAGAGGAGACTCTTAAAAAGAGTATGACTAAGGTATCAGTGAGTGGACATCAGAATGGAGGATAGAGTAACTAGTCTGGGCAGAGGAATATTTTCTTGTCAGGGCAACAAAACTGGTATATCAATAGTCAGAATGTGGGTGCGGTACAGTCAGTGCGTATGAGCCAGGTTTCAGAGCAGAACTCCAAGTGTTGGAAGCACAAGCAGAGGTAGAATTCCTTGGTGTAGTAGGTGTGAGAGGAAACACCTTGGACAGTGTGACGAGAAAAAGCGCAACTGCTTCTTCTGCAAGATGTCAGGACACATGATAGTTGATTGTCCTCACATACTTGCTATCGAGTCCCAAGCATAATAGCTTACAGTTGGAGGCACGAGCAATGTTAGAGGTGTTTCAGAATGCTTTAAAGGTAGACACCCAAGGGATTTTGTTCCATATGGTTATGGTGGTGCAGTATAAGGAAGTCAATTTTAGAGCTATTATCCGGCTCATTAGGGGCTTCAAGCCTCAGTTGTAGCAACAACTTGTATATCTTCTTTCCTGGGACTTCTACATATTTTTGAATGTACCATTTTGAAATTCTTTGTATCTCTACATAATTCAGTATGTATCACTTTGAATCTCTACATAATTCAGTATGTATCACTTTGAATCTCTGTGAACTTATGTATGTTTCAGCATGTATCCTTTTGAACTCTTGTGAGTTTCCATATATCCTTGGATATATCCATTTGAACGTCTATATATCTTGGTATGCAAGTTTTTTGACTCTGGTATTACGCATTCTATCATGCTTCACAGTCTATTGGAATATATTAGACTGGTAGTATTCATTAAAAAATTCTTAGAAGTTATGTCACTTCTAAGTAGCTATGTCTTAGCTAAATCTGAGTTCCATGGTTGCACAATTGCTTGGATAAGCATGAGTGGGTAGCTGGTATGGTGAAGGTTAGTACAGTGTTGACTTGATGTCAGTTTTCACCATATCGGATGTTTCCAGTGGAATTAAAGAAGTTAGAGTCGCAGTTGAAGAAATTGTTAGATAAGTGTATCATCTTACCTATGGGTTCAATCTGGTGAACTATGGAATTTGAATATTAGAAAAGTAATGTCTTTTGGATCCTTATGCTATCTCTATTAGCAATATTCGAATCTGTTGCTTTCTTTGTGCGTTGTGGTTGTTGTTGGGTTTGCTTTGCAAATTGCATTTTAGCTCCTGTACTTTAGCTCCTGTTGTTTTCCTATCTATCAGAACCTATGTAGTTTGATCTTTGGTAAGTGTCTAAGTTTGCGTTCTTAGGCATATAACTCTTTGGTTTTGAGAATATGCACATTTGACTCTTATGTACCCTTGCATTGTCTAATATCTTGAGTGTGATCTTAAGAATTATGTCTCAGTTCTATTATGTATTCGATCACTAATGTTAGAAGAGGGTAGACTCAGTTTGAAATAGAATTGTACTATATAAATCTTCGATCCATATATATGTTCGAATTTGTAACTAAGTTTATGACATTCATAAGCATACATGGCAGCAGAAATAACAAAAATTTTACATCTAGAATTTCACTAAGGATCTATGCATATCGACATACACGATTCGGGTTAGCAATATTTACATTAAATTGCTTATGGATTCGACTGAATAGCAATGTTGGTGTAACTTTCAGTACAAACTCGAAAACCTTTCTTCCCACGTTGCCTATGCACGAACGTGACCAATGTATCCACATAAAGAACTTGGTTGAATCGGTTTAGTGTACTAGCACAAAGAATCACTATTCTAAACTCACGAATTTTCTCTCTTTTGATGTGTAAAATTCGGTGTAAAATTCGGCAAAACCCTCAAATAGCATTAAGAATTTCGGCCTTGATGTGTGCACATATATATAGAGATGTGTGTAACCCTAGTTTACTTGTACTAGGTTCCTAAATACTTGTCCTACAAGCATAAGGATTACCTAGTCATACTAAGACTCTTATTTATCTATTTAATGAATAAATAAATAAGTAAATCTCTATTAATAAATATGTGTGCCGAAATTCCTAAGCTAAAAAGGATTAGGTTTTATTTATTCTTGTCTTACCAGAATAATGACTCCTTTCTTAATTAGGATTTTAATCAACTCGATTAAATAAGACTTAGTCGACCTATCACATATGTAGCCGAATTTCTCATGGCATTTTAATATGAAGGAGATTTTAATTATTTGATACATTATTATTAAATAAATCACTCCCTTATTATTCTATATGGGCCCAAATTATGTCACACATAATAATATGCCCAAAACATTATAAGAGGTAATTAATATTAAAAGCCCATTACATTAATGGATAATATCTCATATTATATTTATGAACTAAACCATAACACCCTAAATTATTAATAATTAATCAAATTAACAATCTTAATAATTTAATTACCATAAGAGAGAATATTTGTGAACCAATTCAATTCGTTCTTGTGTGTGACCCAATAAGTCCACTCGAAAATGGCAATAGGCATTGTCCCAAACTTAGGCCCAAAGTTCATAAGCGGTATCTAGTAATATATTATGGCAACCCAAAATCGAATGGTATCGGTGATCCGAGTTTACCTTTCACAGTTTGATATTTAGTGCTTTTGTCTCAGGATATCTATATTAAGCATAAGGCATGATAACATATCAACCTTATGTTGCTTAATGTGTTTTTTGATCCCAAGTATATTGATATACAAATGACATTAATAAACCCTTTCATCAATTCATTTGAGTATACATACATTCCATCAATCCTACTCATCAAGTGGCCTAAAGATATCGCTCTTCATAAGAGGAACAAATTCATCACTCTCACTATCACTCCTCTACAAGATTCATGACATATTCAATCATAGGCTTTATTGTTACCC
>CAODLS011533476.1:0-23751 GCA_948243855.1 Flueggea neowawraea
AGCACAAGAAAGCTTGATGTTGTTGTAAGATCTTTGCCAATGGTTAACAACTAATTCTATGATGTGTCATGAGGTTATTTATAGATTTGCAAGTTGATATAGCAGTTGGAGGATTGAATGTAGTCGTTGTGAACCAAAATGGGGCGCCTTTAATGCACTGTCAGAGTATTCTCATGTACGTGACAATTATCTTACGTACGTGACGTGACTTGAGCTCCATACCACGTAGTGATAAGTAAATTCATGTACGTTGATCATAGCGGATTCCCAGTTGACGTACGTGAACTATAACTGATGTATGTGACTTCTATGTTTGAACCAGCCAGTAGCTTCTGTTTTCAATCCGGAGCATCTTGCTTACTTGAAACTCCATCTCACGTACGTTAGATAAATGTGACGTACGTGACATTTGACTCTTGCGTACGTGAACGATCGACACTTGACCATTGCTTCTACTTGTCATTTAGCTTTATTTTGTCATTTGACCAGTTGGTTGCTTGATTTTCATTTTTTTATAGAGTTTTGTCTATTTTTGATGAGGTGGCACTATGTTACAAGCTATCCACACACTATTATATAATGAGAAGAAATGTGTGTGCATCATCAATCATTATACTAGAATACAATTATTCTTTTCTTCCTCTCTCCAAATCTCTCTCTCTTTCTCTCTCTCTCCTTCTCTACCCTTCTTCTTCTTTCGTGACCCCTCTCTTTTCCATATTTGATCCAAGTCCATAACACTTGGTATCAGAGCACACCTTTTGCTATTTTTTTCTTCCCATTGAGCTGAATCATGTCTGACGGCGCACGTTTGAAAACCCTTGATGACCAAGTTAAGAAGATAGATACTAAGCTCAATGCCCTGGAAGAATTACCAACGAAATTTGAGGAAATGCAAAAGGAAATAACTGAGATGAAAAAGATGATGAAGAGCATGATGGAGATGATGTGATCTATTCAGCTACAACACACAGAGAGTGGTAGCTCTTTTGGCAGTAAACCTGACTCGGACAAGGGTATTCTTCCCACACCAATACACATTGAACCACAAACGCTTACTAAAAAAAATACCACCGCCACAACACCACCTACAATTACCCCTATTGCTATGACAATTCCCTTTTGCCCATCTTAAATTCACAAACCCAAATCTGGCCTAGATTGGAGTTCCCTATTTTCAAAGGAACTAACCCTCGAGCTTGGGTGAGAAGATGTTGCAAGATTTTCCAAGTTTATCACGTCAAAGAGGAGAATCAGGTGGAGACAACTGCAATGTTTTTGAATACCAAGCCTAACATATGGTATTAGGAATGGAAAGAGGGACAACCTATCCTAAAATGGAATGAGTTTGTCACAGCCTTGTGTAGAGATTATGGTGAATAGGAGGAGGTTCAAGTGGAGGAGGATTTTCATAGAATCAAACAAACCAGTACTGTTGAGGATTACCTAGAGAGGTTTGAAGATCTGAAGTCCTTGGTGAAGAAAATCAATCCCGGGCTCACTGAATCATATTTGGTGAAGCTTTTTGTTGGAGGATTGAGAGAGGATCTAAGTGTAGCTATGAAAAGATTTAAATTAAAAGACCTTACAGAAGCCTATGAACAAGAAAAACTTAATGGAAACCAACACAAAAACCCTACCTCATCAACCAAATACATGTCCATCACTAAAACAACCAATACCACTTCATCAAACCATAGAAAACTAATAGCCAATGCAACATCTGTTGATCCATTATATGGATAAGATAAAAAAATCCTTCTAAGTTTTGATGATTTCACAAAACAAATGAAAATTTAAAGCATAGCACATTAATGAAACCTTAACACACGAACTCTTATAGAACTCAAGACCAAAATGGCATCAACGAACGCTAATGTTTCATCAACGCGCCTCATAAGCCAAAAACGATCACTAATGAGGGAATAACGTACCTTAGTGAATACTTTGGCATTTTAGACCACTTATTCACAACACTAAGGCGCACTAATCATTGACGAAAGCGTGAACTTTCCAGATGGATCTATGCAGTGAATGCAACTATACACGCTAAGGATTCAAAAGTGCACGCTATTGAATACCAAAAGTTTATCTACGCGCCTAATTGAAGAAGCAACACATGTAGATGATCCTTAATGTCTACTAGAGCATTACTCTATTTGTTAAGGCATGCTAATGGATGAAGAAATAACACTATTGGTTCTCAAAAGATTCTGGAATACAACTCCAAATCATTAAGGCATGCTAATGATGAATAGCGCACGTTGTTGAAAGAGTCTTCAGAATTTGTTTGAAGAATCAAGTTGATGGAACGCTAATGATGTCAAGAACACCCATTGTTGTGTAAAGGGGTGATCTTTGAAGGAATTCAACAACGCATGTTATAAGTCAATAATGTGTGTAGTTTAGGAGGCCTTCAGAAACTAGCAAAATTGTCATACACTCCTCAAAAATTTAAAAATTTGAACATTCCTTCGTACAAGAATGTTTCAAAATCAATGAGAGACCTTTAAGATCGTCAAGGCACACTGATGTTCATTAAGGCACATTGAAGATCTTATCAAGGCATGCTAGTGATCTTCAAGACACACTATTGAGTGACACTTTGAATCCAAAAGCACTGAAACATCAGCAAGGTGTGTTAATAGCTTACAACCCCCTTTGTTCATTGACTGGGGACATTGAATAGCGCACGTTAATGTCAAGAACGCATGTTGGTGACTATGATGTCATTTAAAATCAAAATTTTGTGACTCTCTCACAATGACTTCTTTAGGACTACAATGCCTATTTTCTAGAGCCTACATATAAATAAAGTTATCCAGAGCAAGAGAAGAAAACAGAGACTTTCAACAATTGTGCCCAAGCCTTGCAAAATTGATTCTTGACTTTTGCTCCCCTTAAGCTTATTGTTCTTCTTGTACTAACTTAGTTTTAATTTGTGATTTTGTTATTGAGTTGGTGTGAGATTTCCACTTTCACTTTGAGAATCCACTTGTACTCAAGCTTTGGTGTTAAAGCTTGACAGTATTATAGGTTTACTTGTTAAAGCCTTGAAAAACAAGAGTAATTACTAGTGAGCCTTGGAACTAGGATTGGTTTTCTTGTTTAGGCTTAAAAAACAAGAGTGTAAAGGTTTATTGTCAACCTGAAAAACAAGGACTTGTAACGGTTTGCCTCCACCCATAAGTGAGGAAGATTTAGTGGATTCAAAACTCTCTAGTGAGCTAGAGGGATGGACGTAGGTCAAAGAGGACCGAACCACTATAAACTAAGGACTTCTCTCTTCTATTCCTTCCTTTATTTATTGCATTTAATATTATCTATTGTGTTGTGAATTGGAATTGATTTCTATTTTTGTTTTCAATATATTGTGCAAAAAGGTTTTAAACAAAGTTTTTTAATTTTCAAAAATCCAATTCACCCTCCCCCTCCTTTTGTTAGAGCTAAATGCTTAACTTTTAAGGTTTAATCAGCTTGAGTGTAAGATCCAAAATGGAATCCTTTCGAGACATGCATAGATATGAAGTTTTGTCTGTTAATAGAGCTATTTTCTTTGATGGCATTGACTATGTTTATTAGAAGGCAAGAATGAAGGTATTTCTCAATTGTGAAGCTAATGAAGTGTGGGATGCAGTAGAAACTAGTCCATTTGTGCCAAAGAAAATAATGGATGGAGTCAAAGTTCTAAAGCCAAAATCGGAATGGACAGAACATGACAAGAAAATGGTGTGCTACAACAACAAAGCTATGCACATTCTGTTTTGTGCTCTTAGTAAGACTCAATTCAACAAAGTCCAGCAATGCTCTATTGCTCATGAGAATTGGAGAACCTTGGAAATTACATATGAAGGCACTTCACAAGTTAAGGAAAATAAGGTGTCCCTTCTTATGCATGAGCTATTCAAGATGAAGGAAAATGAAGGCATTCAAGACATGTTTGATAGGTTCAATGACATCCCAAATGGCTTAAAAGCACTTGGGAAAACATACTCCAACTCAGAACTTGTAATAAAAGTTTTGAGAGGTGCCAAAGTCTTGGGCTTCAAAGAAGGATGCAATCTTGGACACAAAGGATCTCAATACTTTACCACTAGAAGAATTGCTTGTCTCACTTCTTACATACGAAATGGGCTTACATGAAGATGAAGAAAAATCCTCTAAAAATGATAAAAGAAGAGGAATGACATTGAAATCCAAAGTTGTTGAAGAATCCAAAGATGAAGAAGAAAAGGAAAATGAAGATAAAGAAATGAAAATATATGCAAGAAGGTTTAGAAGATTCATAAGGAAGAACAAACCATGAAAAAAGAAAAAGGAGCTAATGTCAAAAGAAGAATCTAAGAAGGAATTCAAGAAGGATCACAAGAAGGACTCTTCAATTATTTGTTACCAATGTAACAAACCGGGCCATACGAAGCAAGATTGTCGTCTTGCTAACAAGTATTTCAAGTTTGCAAAGAAAAAAAAAGGAAAGGCAATGAAACTACTTTGAGTGACAGTGATGAGAGTAGCTCAGATGAAGAAGAAGAAGTTGAAGAGATGTCAAACTTGTGTTTAATGGCAAGAAAGGATGGAGCTAGTGAAGATCAGGTAAGTGAAGAATATACTTTTGATGAATTGCATGATGCTTTTAATGAATTGGATGATGAATTTCAAAAACTTGATGTCAAATATGTTGCTTTAAAGAAAATTCCAAATGACCTTGGTTTGAAAATGAATTCTTTGAGTAAAAAGCAAATTGTTTTGTTTGAAGAGAACGTACTTTTAAAAAAACAAGTAGAAAATTTTTCAAACATGGCCTATCTTGTTAATGGGAAAGAGAACCCTGAGAAACTACTTGGATCTTAAAGGCAATCTCTATCCAAGCATGGATTAGGCTACAATTTTTTCACAACTAGAGAAGCTTCAAAAATGATTTTTGTAAAACAAGGCACCTTGGTTGATGATGCATGCTCTTATTGTGGTATTCATGAAAATTTTTCTTATTCATGCGAATTGAGACAACCTAGGTACATTGGAATGAAAAAGATTTGGATTCTAAAAGGAACAATCTTTCCCAACTTAGTAAAAGCTAACCTACAAGGATCCAAAAAGGTTTGGGTAGCGATTTCAAAAGTTTGATGTGCCATTGTAGGTATGCTTGAGAGCTCAAGGAAAAAAAAATGTATGGTATCTAGATAGTGGTTGCTCTCACCGCATGACCAGAGATAAAGCAATGTTTTCTCAACTCAATCCAAAAAATGGTGGCTATGTAACCTTTGGGGACAATGTAAAAGGTAAAATTGTTGGAGAAGGAAAAATTGATAAGCTTCCTAACCCTACTATTGATAATTTGTTACTTATTAATGGGTTGATTATTGATGGGTTGAAGCACAATCTCCCTAGTATTAGTCAATTTTGTGACAAAGATTCAAGGCAGTGTTTGAGCCTAACAAATGTATTGTTCATGATATTGATGGAAATGATTTATTTACTGGTTTGAGACAAAACAATATTTATGTTGTTGATTTACTAGATTCTAATTCCTTTAATGAGACTTGCTTTTCAGTTGTGAACATTGATGTTAGGCTTTGGCATAAAAGATTAGGACATGCTAACATGCACACAATTTCAAAACTTTCCAAAAAAGATTTAGTAAAAGGTTTACCAAAAATTATATTTGAAAAGGATTTAGTATGTGATGCATGTGTTAAAGGAAAACATTCAAAATCTTCTTTTCAAAGAAAAAATTTGATTTCTACCATAAGACCTTTGGCACTTTTACATATGAATTTATTTGGTCCTACTAACACTCTAAGTTTTGGTAGAAAAGCTTATTGTTTTGTGATTGTTGATGATTTTTCAATATTTACATGGTTTCTCTTCCTTGCACATAAAAATGAGATTTTTCAAGTATTTGCATCTTATGGAAAAAGAGTCCAAAATGAAAAAAGCTACATCATTACCTGCATTAGGAGTGATAAAGGTAAAGAATTGTCATGTGAGTCGTTCGAATCCTATTGTAAGGAGCATGGAATTTTGCACAATTTTTCTACTCCAATGACACCTCAACAAAATGGAGCTGTTGAGAGGAAAAATAGGACTTCGCAAAAAATGGCAAGGACAATGCTAAATGAGAATAATTTGCCAAAGTATTTTTGGGTTGAAGATGTGAACACAACTTGCTATATCAATAATGGGCTTATGTGCGATCCATACTCAAGAAAAACCCCTATGAGTTACGGAAAAATAGAAAGCCTAACATCTCCTACTTTCATACTTTTGATTGCAAGTACTTTGTTCATAATAATGGGAAAGATATCTTAGGAAAGTTTCATACCAAATTCGATGAGGGTATTTTCCTTGGATATTCATCCATTAGCAAGGCTTATTGAGCCTTTAACAAAAAGCTTGAAAAGGTTAAGGAATCAATTCGTGCTATATTTGATGAAACTAACCACTTTGTGTCAAGAATGGATGATTGATGATTGCAATCTAAGTATGGGAGATAAAATGAAAAATTTGGACATCAATCAAGATAGAAATGACTCATCTCAGTAAACTCAAGAGAGGTCTAAAGATGTGGAGCACAAAGACTTACCTAAAGAGTGGAGATATGCCAAATCACATCCAAAAGATGCTATTATTAGAGATGCATCAAAAGGAGTTACAACTAGAGCTTCACTACAGCAAGTTGCCAACTTTGCATTCATATCACAAATAGTTCCAAAGAAAGTTGATGATGCATTAGAATATGAATATTGGGTCCTATCTATGCAAGCAAAACTAAACCAATTCAAAAGAAACCAAATATGAGAATTAGTTCCAAGACAGGATGTAGATATGGCAATAGGAACCAAATGGGTATTCAGAAATAATGAAAAGGAAGAAGGAGAGGTAGTCACCAACAAATCAAGATTAGTGGCTCAAGGATATCTTCAAGAAAAAGGCATAGATTTTGAAGAATTTTTTGCACCGGTAGCAGGATTGCAGGCAAAAAGGATTATTTGTGCATATGCTTGCTACAAGGACATCAAATTGTTCAAATGGATGTGAAGATTTCTTTCCTAAATAGATATACCAAGGAAGAGGTGTATGTAGAACAACCTTAGGGATTTTTTAACCCTCACTATCCAAACCATGTGTTCAAACTCAAGAAGGTCTTGTATGGATTAAGACAAACTCCTAGAGCTTGGTATGAAAGACTAAGTCAATTCTTGTTGGAGAACGGTTTCAGTAGAGGTAAAGTTGATATACACTATTTACTTTGCATAAAAATGGTGATTTACTTTTGATACAAATTTATGTTGATGATATAATATTTGGTGCTACTAACAAATCTTTGTGTGATGAGTTTTCCAAGTTAGTGCAAAAGGAGTTTGAAATGAGCATGATGGGAGAGCTAAATCACTTTCTCAGATTGCAAATTGAGCAAACAAAGAATGGTCTTTTCATCAATCAAAGCAAATAAATCAGTGATATGCTTAAAAAGTATGGAATGAAAAATGTTAAATTTGTTGCAACTCTTATAAGCACAACAATTAAACTCACCAAAGATGAGCAAGGAAAATGAGTAGATGAAAACCTCTATCGAGGTATAATTGGATCTTTCCTTTATCTTACTGCTAGTAGACCTGATATTATGTTTAGTGTTTGCATTTGTGAATGATTTCAGTTTTGTCCAAAAAAATCTCATTTGAGTGATGTCAAAAGAATTTTCAGATATTTGATTGGTACTAACAATGTTGGGCTATGGTATCCAAAAAATGTTGCTTTGATTTAGTTGGCTATAGTGATGCTGATTATGTTAGAAACCAATTAGATAGGAAAAACACTTCGGGTACTTGTAAATTCTTAGGAAACTCACTAATGTCTTAGTTCCTAAAGAAACAGAATTGTATTGCACTATCTACTGCTAAATCTGAATATGTAGCAGTTGATAGTTGTGTAGCTCAAATTTTGTGGATCAATCAACAACTTTTGTACTTTGAGATATTATTTTCAAAGGTTCCAATTAATTGTGATAACACTAGTGCTATTAACATTTCAAAAAATTCAATTCAGCACTCAAGAACAAAACACATTGATATAAAACATCATTTTATTCGTGATCATGTTCTTGAAGGTGGTATTGAGTTAGAGTTTGTTTCTACTTGTGATCAGCTTGCTGATATTTTTACAAAACCTCTTGATGAAAAATCCTTTTTTCTCAATTAGAAGACATATTGGTATGTGTGATTTAAATGAATTTTGAGTGTATGATTATTATGTGTATTTTGTGCTCATGATCATTCATTCATGCTTTCATAAATATGTCAAAGTGATCAATGTGCAAACTGAGATCGAGAAGAGGATGGAAATAGTGTTAAGTATTGGTTCAAAGGCAAAAAGGTGTGTTAATCGTTTTATCTACGCACATTATTAGAGACAAGGTTCACATTGATTAAGGAAGTCCAAGCATCAAGGTGCATTGTGGATCAAACAAGGGGCACATATCATACTAAAGCTTACTGGAAATCTCTCATCAAAAGACTTTACGCGTCTAGATGGTGTATAACGTGCAAATTTGATAAGATATAGCTACTGGAATTTTGGTGTCATCGAACAATGTGCGCTATTGGTCATTAAGCACATAGTTGGATGAATGAAAAAATATCTGAGAGGAATGAAACTCGTTAAGTTGCATTTTTGAAGAACAGTGGCGCTAATGATTTGCTGAAAATTCTTCTAATATCAGGTATTAGTCATTAAGGTGCGTTGATAGACACTAACGCACGGTGTTGGAGAATTTTCAGTAGCGTTAATGAGCATTAAGGTGTGCTGTCAATGATGGAATTTTGGCATTAAGGTGCGGACTTGATCAATAACGGACGTAGAAGACTCGAATGGCATTAGAGTGCGTTATTGAGGCTTCAATAGGCATAGATGGTTTGCACCAGCCACTGGCTAAGTTATCCACCAACCACTGACCATCAACTTTGTTCGTAAAAGATGATTAACGAGTGTAAGTCTTAATAGACTATCGTTATTAGCACATGTTATTGATCAATTACCCACGTAGATCGATTCATATAGCTACTGTCCAATTTTTTCACTCATACTTACCCTCAACAACGTTCGTAGATGATCAATAATGTGTGTAAGTCTTCACAGACTAATTTCATTAGCGCGCATTATTAATGTACTATGCACGTAGATGATTACTCAGTTCTAACATTTCAAATCCCACCAAAATTTTTGTTATTTTTAACTCCAACCACCTAATTGTTCTTTCACATACCCAATACAAAATAAGAAACTTCAAGAGTTTTATCTCTCACCCAACCTCAATCTCACTCTGTCTCTATCACTTTTCCTCTATCAAAAACCCTAAGTCATAAAAAAATCTGAGAACTCTCTTTCCAAACCCTAAACACACACACTATCTATACAAAACGCACTCCCTTTATCTATTTGTTCATTAAGTGCAACAATAACGCGTCTCAGATGGGAAAGAAAGGCGAAACTCCATCAAAGAAGGTTCACGATGTGGCTGAGAAAGCAAAACCATCTCAAGCCAGCAAGAGGAAATGCTCTGAAAGAATTTCAAAAATAGAGAAAGGCAAGCAAGTTTCCACTCCTTCAAAGAAACCCAGAAGATGTTTAGTACAGGAAGAGTTTGATTCTGAGAGGTTTATCAATTTAGCGGCTTCTAAGAGGTTTGAAATTGTTTAGATGATTCAATTTTTTGACTTTAGAGTCTTTGATTTTCGAAGTTTGAAGAAAGGAAAGTTGGATTTAGTCGAAGAATTTATGAAATATGGGTTTAAATATTTTTGTTTTGATGGGAGAGATTACTATCCAGAGTTAGTTAAAGAGTTTTATTCTAATGCTAGTATTTATCAAGAAGATCATGAATTTGGTGTGGATTTTGAAATTGGAATCAAAAGTCGTGTGAATGGGGTTGAAGTTCGTGTCACTAATCAACTTCTTCACGAATTGTTTAAGTTACCAGCTCATGGATGTATTCCTAAGAAAGGGAAAGAAAAGGAAAAGGAATTCATTGATGAGGACAGAAATCTAGTGACAGTGAGCAAAGACGAAATCCTGAAATGATTGTTGGAACGATGTGGAGTATTTGAAGTCAAAGTAGACTTATTGGATCAGAATGATTTAAGGGTTCATTGGTGAATGGTACATCTCGCTCTCACCAAGATCATCAATCCAAGATCTCATTCATAAAATCAAATCACGTTTCAAGATGAAATGTGCATTTATTTGCTAATGACTGGAAGGGATGTTCATTTCTCGATCATGGTTCTGAATGTGATGATAGAAAAGGTTAGAAGTTTCAATAAACCCACCTTTGGGCACAAATATAATCAAACGAAGAAAAGCATGCTCTATCTGTGTCACCTCACACGGATTTTTAAGCATTTTAAGGTGAGCTTTATTGGGTTTAATGCAGAAAAACTTGTGGAATCTCACAAAATTAGAAAAGAAAACCTCATTCTACCAGTTGAGGAGTTTGACCAAAAAGAATTGAATCTCAATGAGCCAACTGTGGAACCTCATTCTTCATCCACATCTGAAGCTTGATCTTAGCTGCTCTTATCCACATTTACTCTTATTTTGCATTCACATCATGATTTGCATTACTTACGTATGTCTTTATTTTTCATGGATGCGTAATGATGTACATTCTTATATCTATGAAAAATCCTCTTTTGTGTTCAAATTATTGCTCTTTAGTTGCTTAAATCATTGTCTTTCTGATCTTTGAGTTTGAAATTATGTTTTGTTGTGTCTAACCAAGTGACAAGGTTTTTAAAACCTTGATCAAAAGTATTTTGATTTAATGTTTAGGAATAGGTGCATACACTTAAGGGGAGTGCAAACTCTTCAGTGGTTTTGTCATTATCAAAAAGAGGGAGATTGTTGATCCATTACTTTGACAATATGAAAAATCATTCTAAGTTTTGATGATGTAGAAAAACATCTACAAAGTTAAAGCATAGCATGTTAATGAAACTCTAACACATGTTAGTGATTTCAATCTCACTAAACTTAAGACCAAAATGCCATCAATGCATGCTAATTTTTCATCAACACGCCTTATAAGTCAACAACGTACACTAATGACAGAATAGCGTACCTTAGCAAATACTTTGGCATTCTGGAACACTTATGGACAACATTAAGGCACAAAAATCATTGACAAAAGCGCAAACTTGACAGATGGATCTATGCAGTGAATGCAACTAGGCGTGTTAAGTATTCAAGAGCGGACACTATTGAATACCATAAGTTTATCTACGTACCTAATTGAAGAAGCAGCATGCGTAGATGATCCTTAATGTCTACTGGAACATTACTCTGATGAAGAACTCGTGCTATTGGTTCTCAAGAGATTTTGGAATACAACTCCAAATCACTGAGGTGCACTAATGATTAATAGTGCATGCTCTTAAAAGAGTCTTCAGAACATGTTTGAAGAATCAAGTTCATGGAATGCTAATGATTTCAATAACACCCGTTGTTGAGTAAAGGGGTGATCTTTGAAGGAATTCAACAATTCACATTATAAGTCAATAACGCGCATAGTCGAGGAGGCCTTCAGAAACTAACAAAACTTTCATACGCTCCTCGAGAATTTAAAAATTTGAATATTCCTTTGTACAAGAATGTGTCAGAATCAAGGAGAGACCTTTAAGATCGATAAGGCACACTGATGTTCATTACGACACATTGAAGATATTATCAAGGTATGTTAATGATCTTCAAGGCACACTATTGAGTGACACTTTCAATCCAAAAGCACTAAAACATTAGCAAGGTGAGCTAATGGCTTACAACGCCCTTTGTTCATTGACTGGGGATATGCATAGCGTGCTTTAATGTCAAGAAAACATGTTAATGACTATGATGTCCTTTAAAATCAGAATTTTGTGGCTCTCTCACAACAACTTCTTTAGGACTACAACAGCTATTTTATGGAGCCTACATATAAATAAATTCGTCCAGAGGGACAGAAGAAAAGAGACTTTTAACAATTATGCTCAAGCCTTGCAAAATTGATTCTTGACTTTCTTTCTCCTTAAGCTTATTGTTCTTCTTGTGCCAACTTAGTTTTAATTTGTGATTCTATCATTGAGTTGGTGTGAGATTTCTACTTTCACTTTGAGAATCCACTTGTACTCAAGCTTTGGTGTTAAAGCTTGAGGGTAGTATAGGTTTACTTGTTAAAGCCTTGAAAAACAAAAGTGGTTACTAGTGAGCCTTGAAACTAGGGTTGATTTTCTTGTTTTGGCCTGAAAAACAAGAGTGTAAAGGTTTTTGGTGAACCTAAAAAACAAGGGCTTGTAACGGTTTGCCTCCACCCATAAGTGAGAAAGATTTTGTGGATTCAAAACTCTCTAGTGAGCTAAAGGAGTGGACGTAGGTCAAAGATGACCGAACCACTATAAACCGAGGACTTTCTCTTCTATTTCTTCATTTATTTATTATCTTTAAGATTATCTATTGTGTTTGTGAATTGGAATTGATTTTTTTTTTTGTTTTGAATATATTGTGCAAAAAGGTTTTCAACAAAGTTTTTTTAATTTGAAAAAATTCTACTCACTCCCCTATTGGATTGTCATATTGGGATTGCAACATCCTATATCACCAAACATCTCTATCAAAATTCTCAGACCAATCCTTCAAATAAAACCTATATAAACAACAAAAACAAACCTAGAGGAGAAGTTAGGCGTGAGCTAAGGAAGTGTTAGAAATGTGGAAATAAGTATACTCTAGGACATAAGTGCAATCTCAAGCAATGATTGTGCACATTTCTGGAAGAACTGGATGCATAGAAGGATGTAGCATTGTATAAGATGAAGGCTAATACAGTACATGATAGTGCGTGCAATGAGGATGAAGGTGATACTAGAGTTTCCTTACATGCCTCAAGTGGTAAGTCCAGTCCAACCACCTTTAAAATTAAAGGATATGTGGGAAAAAGAGCCATAAACATATTGATAGATAGTGGAAGTACCAATAGCTTTATTGATGAATTCATAGTGAATGGTACTAAAATTTCCACAGTTAAGACCACTATGATGACAATAATTGTTGCAAATGGTCACAAAATGAAGAGTGATGCTAAGTGTGAGGGGTTTACATGGAAAATGTAGGGAAAAGAATTCAAGGCAGATTTAAGAGTTCTAGCCTTGGGAGGGTGTGATATTGTCCTGGGTCTAAACTGGATGGAATGTTATGAGCCTATTCAATTTAGGTTGAAAATAGAGAAGTAACCATTAATGATAAGGATGGTGTATTTGTGTTGAAGGCATAAAAGGGAGATAAGATCTTTGGGGTTTTGAAAGGAAAAAGAGTTCAAAAGTTGTTCAAGTAAGGAATACAAAATTTAATGGGTCACTTGTTCATGATGGTGGAAGAAGGTCAGAATCAAAGAGAGCATTACAAAGAAATTAAAGAATTTCTGGAGGAATTCATGGATGTATAACACGACCTTCCATTCTTCACAAGGTATGAGTCTGTTTGAAGCCCTTTATGGATTCAAGCCTTCAATGCACTCGACTGTTATGTATAGAGAGCCCAGGGTTGCCTTAGTAGCAACATTTATGCAAGAAATAGAGAAGACAATTAGCGGCTAGAGAAAACAGATTCAGGAGGCACAAGAATGAATGAAGACTCAAGCAGATAAAGGAAGAAATGAAAGGAGTTTTCAAGCAGGGGACTTTGTTTACCTGAGGTTGAAGCTCTATCACCATAATTCTGTAGAGCGACGAACCAATTTGAAGCTCAGTCCCAAATACTTCGGACCCTACTTGATTCTAGAAAGAATTAGGGGTGTTGCATACATGCAATAGTTACCAAAAGAAAGGTTGATCCATTCGGTCTTTCATGTATTGCAGTTGAAGAAGAAAATTGGGAAGGGTACTGTAGCAAACCATAATTTACCTAAGGGGTTCGAGAGTCCAGCTTTAGTCATTGAACCTTGGGCAATTTTAGATAGGAGGACGGTTAAAAAGAAGAACAGAGTGGGAGTTAAGTGGTTAGTTTGGTGGAAAGGGATGGGGATTGAAGAAGCGACTTGGATGGATGCAAAAGAAGTAAGGAGTTAGTTTCCAGAATTCGACCCAGATGCAGATTCTCGATATAAGAATCTTTCTAAGAGCAGTGGAATGTTACATGCCTATACGACATGACGTCAAGATTGGATTTTAGACGACCTGTTATCGCTATATTAAAATTGTCGTTTAGCTATATTTTGTCTTTTGATCAGATGGTTGGTTGATTTCCATTTTTATAGAGTTTTGTCTATTTCTGCTGAGGTGGCATTCTGTTAGAAGCTACCCACGCACTAATATGCCTATACGACATGACATCGATCAAAACCGGAACTGAAATCGATCGACCAAAATTGGAATGTTGCGATTAAGTTCCAATTCAACTCCTCTAGAAACCGTCGAACCACCATTTTCATACCGTTTTGAACTGTTTGGCTTAACCGTCGATTGAGTGGCAGTTCAACCCTTAAAACCAACAATTTTAACCAAAACCAGCAGTTAATCTTTCAAATCAGTAATTTTAACCATCTTAAACCATAATTTTAACCAAAACTAAAGGTTCAATCTTTTTAAATTAGCGATTTTAAAAATATTTTTTATAAAACAAAAAAAAGTTTGATTTAAACCGGACCAAACCGGTACTAAAACTGCTGACCAAACTGACTAAATTGTTGAAGGAACATGTCAAAATAGGAACCGAACCAAAACCAGAACTGAACGGCTAAAATCGCCCATAGGCAGTTTGGTTTCGGTTCCCTCATTTTAGAAACCAGAAACGCTGGTTCCTGAACTGGTAAATAAGTATTATGTAAGAAGAAGAAATGTGTGTGCATCATCCATCATTATACCAGAATACAATTATTCTTTTTTCCCTTTCTCCAAATCTCCCTCTCCCTCTCCTTCTCTACCCTTCTTCTTTCTCAACCCCACTTTTCCATCATTGTGATGCACACAATTAAGAATCAATGGCAATGGATGAAGGTGAAAAGGGGACAATATGCAATATCCACTAACTGAGGATAGATTACAATGATAAACCCAGAATAGAGAGAGGAATACAATCAATACTACAAAGCATGACCCTTACCTATCCATCTCTCTGATAGAAATAACCAATTCCTGAACCAGCTCTAATAAACTCCCCTTACTTGCGCTCTGCGTAGTTATCACAGAAGCTACTAGAAAAGAAAAGAAAAGAAAAATAGAAAAGAAGAAATCAATATTGCTTGCAACTGTAATGGTCCTATTGGCTACAACCTCCACCGCCCAAACACACCATATCACTTATGTTTTAATTCTTCTAAATGGTGTCGTTCTTCTTTTACTAGCATCAATACCTCCCTCTTAAGTTTCTTTGTCCTCAAGGAAAAAAGAAGGGAACCTCATTTTCAGATCATCAGAGTATTCCCATAAAGCATCAGCTGGAGGCTGATCTTTCCAATGAATTAGAAGTTGAACAGCAGGAGCATTTTGGCATTTCACCAACTTCCGATCAAGTATGGCCTGAGGATACAATAGAGAACTAGTAGAACTAATTGGTAAATTAGGATTGGCTGGTGTACTTGGATGAGCAAGTCGGAGGAGAGAAACAAGAAAAAAATTATGAATTTGTACTTCCAGAGGTAGCTGCAACTGATAAGCTACTTTACCAATCATGTTCGTCATATAAAATGGGCCAAAATAACGAGGTTGCAATTTTTGATTTCCTGAATGCATGCTGGTTTACCGATAAGCCTGTAACTTTAAGAACACAGCATCACCAATTTGAAATTCCCTGTCGGTCCCGTGCTTATCAGCTTGGTTTCTCATTCGCTGTAGTGCTTTAGACAGATGGGTTTTTGAGGAGTTTCAACCATTGTTCCTTCTCAATGAAGAAGCGATCCATAGCCTCAATTTTGGAATCCTTGGGAAAGTAAGGGATGTGTATAGGAGAAGGGTATCCGTTTAATGCTTCAAAAGGAGACATCTTGAGAGTAATGTGATAAGAGGTATTATACCAAAATTCTTCTAAAGAAAGCCATAAAGCCCACTGAGCTGGTGCATCACCCGTCATACACCTTACGTAGTTTTCAATGCATCAGTTGACTACTTCTATTTGACCATCCGTTTGTGGGTGAAAGGCAGTAGAATGCTAAATAGGCACACCATGCAACTTAAAGAATTCCTTCCAAAAAGAGATGATAAAGATTGGGTCTCGATCACATGTAATGGAGTTAGGAAGCCCATAAAGCTTGTAAATATTATCCAATAATAGCTGAGCCACAGACTTTGCAGAGTAAGGGTATGGTACTAACAAAAAATTTCCATATTTTGTAAGGCGATATACTACCACGAAAATGGCATTTTTCCCATTTGACTTCGGCAATCCCTTGATGAAGTCCATCGTAATATCAGTGAAAACACCCTCCGGTGTTGGCAGGGTTTGTAACAATCCCGGTGAAACTATGTTATCAGGTTTAAAGCACTGACAAGTAGCACAAGCACGCACATAGTCTCTTACATCTTTCCTCATTCCCTTCCAGAATACCACTGAGGCCAACTTCTGTGTAGTTTCATATATCCCCGAATGCCCTCCAATGGAAGAATCATGAAAATACTGTGGCAATTTCCTTCTAATGTCACGAATGTTCCCCACTACTAGTTTTCCCTTCCGCCTTAGTTCACCTCTAATCCAAGTGTACTTAGGGTACGCCCTTGAAGAGGAAGATTTGGCTGCTATAATCTACTACAATTGGGAGTCAGTGGACCAACAAGCTTTAATTTGATCATAAAGATGAGAACTCATCACGGTGGCTGTCAAACTGAACAATTCACTTGATTGCATTCTAGACAGAGCATCAACCACCACATTTTCTTTGCCTTGCTTATACCAAATCTCGTAATCGTATTGCATTAGCTTAGCTGCCCAGGCTTGTTGGGTAGGGGTGGTCAATCTCTGCTCCAACAAATATTTCAAGCTTTGGTGATCCATTTTCACCACGAAATGGCGATTGATTAAATACGGCTCCCACTTTTTGATGGCTAACAGTATTGCAAGCATTTCTTTCTCATAAACTGATAGCCTCTGATGTTTCTTAGCTAGGGCCTCACTGATAAAGGCAATTGGATGCCCTTCTTGCATAAGCACTGCACCAATACCCTGGCCTGAGGCATCTGTTTCTATGATAAATTCTTTAAAGAAATCGGACAAGACTAGAACTGGAGTCGTCACCATAGCTTGTTTAAGATCATTAAAGGCCTGCAACCCACCATCAAACCACTAAAACGAGTCTTTTTAAGCATGTATATCAATGGTTTTGCAATTTTGCCATAGTGCCTGACAAATCTCCTGTAATAGCCTGTGAGACCAAGGAAACCTCTCAACTACTTCAAATTTGATGGTTAAGGCCAATTAACAATTGCCTCAATGTTTTGTGGATCTGTAATCACTTCTTGGCTAGAGAATGTCCAAGGTACTAAATGCTCTGCTGGCCAAAAAAACACTTACTGATTTTAGCAAAAAGATGATTTTCTCGCAAAATCTGCAAGGCAATAGAGAGGTGCTGCAAATGTTCATCAAAAGTCTTGTTGTATACTAAAATATCATCAAAAAACACCAGAATAAATTGAGGTAAATAAGGCCTGAAATTGAGTTCATCAAGCTCTGAAAAGTAGATGGGGCATTGATAAGGCCGAAAGGCATCACCAAAAATTCAAAATGCCCTTCATGAGTTTTAAATGATGTCTTGTGAATATCATGAGGGTGCATTCGAATCTGCCAATAGCTCGATCGGAGGTCAATTTTAGAAAAAATTGTCGATCCTCCTAGTTCCTCCAGAAGCTCCTCTATAACTGGTATGGGGAACTTATCTTTAATTGTAACCTGGTTCAAAGCTCTGTAATAAACACAAAGGCGCCAAGACCCATCCTTCTTCTTAACTAACACAACTGGGCTAGGATATGGATTTTTACTGTGTTGTATGACCCCTGCGTCCAACATTTCAGAGAAAAGTTTTTTAATAGCATCTTTTTGTATAGAAGCACACATGTAAGGTCTGCAACTAATAGGACCCGATCCCTCCTTCAATTCGATCATGTGATTGTGGTCACGTAATGGAGGTAACCCAATAGGCTCTTAGAAAAAATCTTCATATTCAGTCAACAGTTGTTGTAATTGTTGAAGCTGACCAGGGAATAAGTGATTCCCTGAATTAGTAGGCTTCAGTCCTTGAATGGACTATAATTCAGTTGAAGTTAATAAATGCATCGAAGCAAGCTATTGTATTTTACCTAAGAGCCTGTCCATCTTTTCCCATTCCAACACATTTAAATGGCCCTTACGTTCACCTTGAAGCTGATATTGGTGACCCTGTAACATGAAACACATCTGCAGTTTGGTAAAATTCCATGTAATGTCCCCAAAAGTTGCTAGCCATTGCTCACCCAGGATCAGATCATAACTATCCAAAGGTAATAGATACACATCAGCACAAAACTCGTAACTCTACATCTTCTATCTAAAATTAGGACATAAAGATGTGCAGTAGAGATCTTGGCCATTTGTAACCATCACCTTTACATTACCTACCACCTGCAATGGGCAATCGACTCGCCTTGCCAAGTTAGCACTAATAAAGTTATGAGTGCTACCCAAGTCAATGAGAATCAGAAGAGGTCTCCCTTTATAACTCCCATGAGTGGTCATAGTTTGGAAATTCCCACCACCAATTAATGCATTCAGTGATAACTGAATTTCCTCAGAATTTTCTAGCTCCACTGGAATCTCCCTGACCAATCCTTCATTGTCCGCTTCTGTTTCCACCTGTAGCTGTAAGACATAAAGTTGTTTCCTCTTACAACGGTGTCTGGATGAGAACTTCTCATCACACTAGAAACACATGCCTTTAGCATGCCTTTCATCCAAATCCTTAATAGATATGGTTCGAGAAGGTATTTGGGTGGCTGGTAGTGTTTGTTTGGGTATTAAGGAATTTGAAGGTAAAGGAAGAAGGCCAGGCTGGGGTGGTTTTCAGGTAGAGTGATTACTGGTGAGAGTGGGAAGGGTCGAATGTGTAGGTGGTAAAGTATTGGTCGTTATAATGGTATTTTTGTGGGTAGGGAATGTCGTTTGGTGGGTTTGAATAGGGCCTCTTGTAGTGGGTTTGGGTTTCTTTTGTAAGGCAGCCACGACACTCTCTTGTAATCTAGCTAAAGAGTAGGCATTAGCAAGGGTTTGAGGTCTAAACTTCCTCACAGGCATCTGTAATTCATCAATCAATCCAGACAAGAAAAAACTTAAGGCCTAAGATTTCTCAACCTCTGCTCTCGAATAGAGTTCATCAAACTCATCCATGTACGATTGTACGGAACCTGTCTATCTCAAGCTCCTCAAATCTGCAAGGGAATCATCAAATGCATGATACCCAAATCGAGCACTTAGAGCCTTCGCATATTTTGACCAATCGACATAAGCAGCATCACCTTTAGTCCTCGCATACCCTTGATGCCACTGGATCACCTTTCCATCTAGGTGTAACACCGCCAACCTTACTCAATTCTCAGGGAGCGTGCAATCTACTTCAAAATAATAATCCACCCGAAGCAACCATCCATCAAGACCTGATCCATGAAACCTGGGAAAATCAACCCTGGTTAAAGGATATGCACAATGATCACTCCTCAACTGGCCAGATCTAGACCCTCCAGATGTCACCACTAGATATCCTTTCGATGCGTTCTTACTAGCCATGATCTCCTGGTTTTGAAGAGTAAGGCCACTTATCAAAGACTTAAGTTCAGCCAAGGACCGAACATGTTTCTCCTCTGATTAGATTCTCGATAACTCTTGTCTTCTCTCAAAGTCCTTCATCATCTCCAAGAGTTCACGAAGCACCTCTTGGAAACAAGTTCCCTCTGCCATACTGCCCACCACAGGTAATAATCGATAGTCTCTGATACCACTTGATGCATACAATTAAGAATCAATGGAAATGGATGAAGGTGAAAAGGGGAAATATGTAATATCCACTAACTGAGGACATATTACAATGATAAACTCATAAGAGAGAGAGGAATACAATCAATACTACAAAGCATGACCCTTGCCCATCCATCTCTCTGATACAAATAACCAATTCCTTAACCAGCTCTAACAAACTCACCCCGAATTTGCGCTCTGCGTAATTATCACAAAAGCTACTAGAAAAGAAAAGAAAAATAGAAAAGAAGAAATCAATATTGCCTGCAACTATAGCAGTCCCAATGGCTACCACCTCCATTGCCTTAACGCACTGTATCACTTATGCTCTAATTCTTCTAGATGGTGTCGTTCTTCTTTTACTTGCATCACATTGATCCAGGTCCATAACACTGAAACCTAACAAGCACATACTCGAGCACGATCGCAAGTGCTAGATCCATTTAAAGCTCGTTGTGCTTGAGGACAAGCTAATCGAGCAAGGTTACACTGATGCTGAGATTGCTGAGAAACTCGACGAGGCTCGGAGAACTCTTGAGGTTGTTTCTGCTTCTGAAGATAACGGCGGCCCTACTACTATTGTGGTCACGGATGCCAAGTAATTATCATTTGCTTTATCTGTTTTTTGTTTTAGTAATTGTGAATGGATTAGATTTTGGGAGAGACAAAGTCACTATATTTGTTCCTATATGTTGATTGTGAGAACAGAATTCATTCTAGTAGAGTGCATGTGCTTGTATGCATATAATATGTTTGCAGTATATACGGGTGCTACTCCTCCTCATTAAGTATTTGAGTTACTTAATTTTAGAGTTAATTACTTAATTTTAAAGGATAGTTACTTAATTGTAGTTTTAAAAGTTATTTAATTTTAAATATCGTTATTTAATTTGACTACTGGTTACTTAATGTTGATCAGTTATTTAATTTTAATTGTTGTTGAAATTACTTAATTTTAGATGTCGTTATTTAATTTGACTACTGGTTACTTAATGATAAATTAAGTAACCATAATTGTTATTTAATTGTTGTTGAAATTACTTAATATGAATTTGAGTTACTTAATTTATTAAAGAGTCCTCATTAGAATACCACCCCAGTATATACAAATAAAATGGGAACAATTTATATGTGTAGCTTTGATGGTTGACAAAGTTCCAACTTTGTGGATGATCTTGTGTTCCAGAATTTGGATCTCTGTTTCTCTTTTCTTTCTGTTTTTTGATCGTGATATGAATCTACATTTTTTTTTCTGTTTTCTTCCTTTTTTTAATACTTTAGGTAATTCTAGTACCAATAAGTTAAAAATCCATCGGTGATCGTTGTTAAAACTTGTTAATGAACCAAACTAATCTATGTAAACTCTACTCTGAATCTGACTAATTTACCAATGATAAAAGTACATTGGAGTCGTGTTTGGGACACAGATTATAATATGGAGATTTTGCACAATATAATTTGGGGATTTGAGAGGTAAAAATTAAAGAGTATACTAGAAAAACTGAAAATAAAAAATATATAGATGTGGTTTATTGATGTTAAAATATTTGCTTTTATAGGGTTTCCGATACACAATCTCATCAAATTGCTGCTAGAAAAGAGAAGAAAATGGAAACATTATGTGCTGCTCTTGGTATCGGAGTTTCTGAGCGCAGTGGACAGGATGCTGAAGAGGTTGACGATGGATCAAGAACTGGCCGGAAAATTGATGACAGAAAGTGGGTTGAGAAGCGTGAGCATGCCTTTTTGGATGGAGAGTTCGGGCAGAAGAAAGATGTTGCCGAAGATCTGAAAGTTGAGAATGATGGTGAGAAAAAAAGCGGTAAATCTGTAAGAGATAAGGAAAGAGAAGAAGAGGGGATTGATGATTCAAGACTGTACAAGGAAGAACATGGGAAAAGAAGGCGTAGAGATGATTTTTCAGACAGAGATACCAGTGGTTCAGAAAAAGATAGAAGTAAAAAGCATGCCAAGGGTTCTTGAAGAAAGCATAAGAATAAACAAGCAAGTGAAAGTGAGACTGAAACTGATGAGGATGATTGGAGGAAGCATAGGAAATGAAAGAAGTCTAAGAAAAAGCAGAAGATAGAAGTAAAAAGCATGCCAAAGGATCTGTGTCTAAGGTAGTACTAGAAAAAAAAAAGGATGTGATTATATCATAATATACTGTTTTGTTGCTTGCGAATTGTATTGATTTATTGACTGAGGTTCTATTGGTTGTTTCAGATTTTGGTGACATGAACGCGGGCTAAATAATAATCTTCAAGAGGAGTTGGAGTGTGAACTTGTGAATCCTGAAGTTTCTTTTGCTGCAGTTAATAGATGATAAGCTAAAGAAGCACGAGAAGTTAGTTTTATCCCATGTTCAATATCTTGGATGCTAGAACTGCAAGTAGAGTAAGATTGTTGTTTATTGGCTTTTAAATACTGATCTATGTAGTGTCTTTTTTCTCTCTTGCTGGTCGGGTTCATCTCCATCGGAGGTTTCCAGCTCCGTTAATGGATATGATGCATAGAATCCGGTATTACTGAGCTGTGATATATGATCAAGTCAAGATTTGAGTTTTTTTGTTGTGCATCTTTTGCTCTTGAGTATAAAATGGTTAAACAATGCAGTTTTATACACCGAACAGTTTATGCTGCTCTTGTTCTTAAAATTACAAAGATCATAGTTTTGAAAAAGAAATGTCAGTCTATGGTTCATCAGAACTTCAGGCGCAATGCCACAGTTGCGTGAACGAATTTACTTTTCCAGTTTCTTTTTCTTCCTTTGCTTTGTAGCTGTCTTCAAAAATTGAGTGTAAGGAACCTCAGAAGCAACATTTCTATTTTTTGTTTTTTGTCTTTAATTTTGTTTCTGCAGAAACCTTTGTTTTCCGCAGAGAACAAGTGGAAAACTGAATTTGAACAACTCTTTTAATATTCTGAATATGTTAGTTTTCTGATTAAATTCTTGTTTTCCGTGAAAAAAAAAAAAGGTGGAAACCAAGTTTTGAACAACTTCTTTCTGTTTTAACAGTGAAGTTGTGACTGCTAGACATTGAAACCTGATATTCCAAATTTAAAACCCTTCTTACACTTGGAAAATGTGATTTCGTTACAAGGTAGAGAGTTGGTTCCACTTTTCTATTTACACAGAAGCAACAAAGGCAGCTTGTAACAAATCAAATAGATTATATCACATGCCCAGATTATACCGTAGTCCTATGCATCCTTCAGTAAATATATGCTTCAGTCCTCTAGAGTATGAGCTGTTGAAATTCAATCACGCACTGAAACCTCTGTGAAGAGAGCTCCATGGACCAGAGGGAAAGTTGAAACAAGCCTGTGATGACGCCTCGGCCATCTGTTCTTTTCGGATTCTGGCATTGCAAAGGTTTGCAATCCAACTCATATGTTTCATCCCGTACTGAGATACGGATCCACAATGTGTCTCAAAAGTTCTCACCTTCAACAAATAATGCAAGAAAGATTCTATCAGATATGCCCACCAGACAATTGCATTTTGACACAGACAAGTTCCTCGTGGTTGAGGGAAAACAATTAAGAGTATATTACCAGTGTTTTGAGCCAGTCCGAGTCATCAACAAGAGGTTGCCCAGAAGGACGAACGGCATTAAGCACTTTTGAGCCCTTTCCATACCCAAATAGGAGCTCTCCGCCGAGCTTCATGCTGTTATCTAAATGCATCCTATGCGACATTGCTTTGACAAATTCCTTCTGAGCTTTTACCTTTCTGGGAGAACCTTCAGGAGC
>CAODLS011533627.1:0-18107 GCA_948243855.1 Flueggea neowawraea
TACTTGGAACTGCTGGTGCACCTATTCATATGGTGGCTACAGAGGGAGCACATTTTAAGGAACAGCTTTGGCGTACTATTCGCACGATTGCTCTGGCTTTTCTCTTGATTTCTGGTGTAGGAGCACTTATTGAGGATAGAGGAATCAGCAAAGGTATACACATAAATCTAAGATGCTATTGTTTGATCGAATAGTACATCAGGCTTTTCTATTTTCTTTTTTCTTTTTTTTTTTCAAAATCTGCTAATTTGCATATAGCAGGACTTGGTCTGCATGAGGAGGTACAGCCTAGTATGGAGTCCAACACCAAATTTAGTGATGTAAAAGGTGTTGATGAGGCAAAGGCAGAGCTAGAAGAAATTGTCCACTATCTCCGGGATCCGAAGGTGATTTGTTTCTCTTACTATTATGTAATCTTGCTACGTCTTTTTTATCAGTAAAATATATATTAACAGATATTATAGAGCTATGTTTTCAGTTCTTGTGTTTTAGTTTCAGCTTCAAATAATAATTATCATCTGTTAGATGATTGGAAAAGGTAGTAATAATGAGCATGGGCCATAATCATATTGATTATTAATGCTTCCAAAATAAGCCCATTCTTCAGGCCCTGTTTCTAATGCTTATAAATGGCGTTGTTATTATTGCTATGATAATACTATTGTCATAGTTATTATTGCTATGATAATACTATTGTCATAGACTGGGTAACTTGCCTTGTAAATTGCGACTTGTAGTTGGCTAATTTCTGAGATTTGTAATAATTGGTCTTAAACTGTGATTTTGCCTGATAATTTATGCAGTGAACTATATTCTGAGGATTAATGATGGCATTTCTTTCTTGCATTCTTTCTTAATTGTTGGATCGTTTATGACTAAAGTTGAATTTTTGTGCCTTTTTCTGGTTACAGCGCTTCACTCGTTTGGGTGGGAAGCTCCCGAAGGGTGTTTTGCTTGTTGGTCCCCCTGGCACTGGTAAGACTATGTTAGCTAGAGCAATTGCTGGTGAAGCTGGAGTTCCTTTCTTCTCATGCAGCGGCAGTGAGTTTGAAGAGATGTTTGTTGGTGTTGGAGCCCGGAGGGTGAGGGATCTTTTTTCTGCTGCCAAGAAACGGTCACCATGCATAATATTTATTGATGAAATAGATGCCATTGGTGGAAGCCGCAACCCAAAGGATCAGCAGTATATGAAGATGACTTTAAATCAGTTGCTTGTTGAACTGGATGGATTTAAGCAAAATGACGGAATTATCGTGATTGCGGCAACCAATTTCCCGGAATCTTTGGACAAAGCTTTGGTGAGACCTGGACGGTTTGACCGGCACATTGTTGTTCCTAATCCAGATGTAGAAGGAAGGCGGCAGATCATGGAATCCCACATGTCAAAGGTAATTTTGTTCCTTTCCTGGGCATATGACCAGTGCCTATAGTTTGGAGTTGAGACTAAATGTTTTACATGCTTCTTGATGTGTCCACTTCATCCTTTGGTTTGTGGCTTGAATGTGCAGCTAATTATGCAATTTGGAATCTTTATAGGCTTTCATTAATATATGTTATAGTTTAGGGGACCCATCTTATGAATTATTTTTTTTCCATAGATATTGACAATTTATTGTGTTTTTGAAGATCTTGAAGGGAGATGATGTTGATTTGATGATCATTGCTAGAGGAACACCTGGATTCTCGGGCGCAGATCTTGCTAACTTGGTTAACATTGCTGCTCTAAAAGCTGCAATGGATGGTGCTAAAGCAGTGACTATGGCTGATCTGGAGTATGCGAAGGATAAGATCATGATGGGAAGTGAACGCAAGTCAGCTGTGATATCTGATGAGTCACGCAAGTTGACAGCTTTCCATGAGGGTGGCCATGCCCTCGTGGCCGTACATACTGATGGGGCTCTTCCAGTTCACAAGGCAACAATAGTTCCTAGAGGTATGTCTCTTGGAATGGTTGCTCAATTGCCTGACAAGGATGAAACAAGTATATCGCGAAAGCAGATGCTTGCTCGGCTTGACGTCTGCATGGGGGGTAGAGTTGCGGAAGAGCTCATCTTTGGGGAAAATGAAGTTACCTCTGGGGCATCTTCAGATCTCCAGCAAGCTACGAAGCTTGCAAGGGCAATGGTTACAAAGTATGGCATGAGTAGAGAAGTCGGCCTTGTAACTCACAACTATGATGATAATGGGAAGAGCATGAGCACTGAGACTAGGCTCCTTATTGAGAAAGAAGTAAAGTATTTCCTTGAGATAGCTTACAATAATGCAAAAAAATCCTCACCACCTATAGCAAGGACCTTCATGCACTTGCAAATGCTTTACTCGAACAAGAGACACTCTCAGGAAGCCAAATAAAGGCCCTACTGGCCCAAGTCAATTCTCAGCCGCAGGAACAACAGCATCAGCAGATTGTTGCGCCACAGGGCAGCTCGCAGTCAAACCCAGTTCCACCTTCTACCCCAAATCCGGCTGCATCTGCTGCTGCTGCAGCTGCAGCAGCAAAAGCCAAAGGCATTGCTCCAGTTGGATCTTAGCATGGTAAGAGGGGAGGAACTGCATCTTGGTAAGCAGCTATTAATTTAATTCAATGTGCATATAGTCATGACATAAATGGTTCCTGTGTTCTGAGAACTGTAGTCTTGATTGCTGCCAGTGACTTCTATTTTTATGTATCACTGAGCCGTTGAGGTTGATCAAAAGCTGTAGAAGAATTTAAGTGTAGTTTTTAAATAGAAGCATTGGTAAACATAGAAAATTTTCAGCCGTTCCTTTTATTTTCTACCTTTCTACACAAAGCTGTCATTTTTTTTTATTCTCTTTGAGATCAAAGTCGAGATTATTGTTTTGAATGTTTTGGATTATGTCAACATTTAATCTTTTGAATTCAAGTAAAATTTTTGGATATTACAAACTGCTGATGTACTGACCTTTTCTTTTTATTTCGCATTTTGAACCAAATACAAACAGTGTGCAATCCTTAAATTCTCATCTCCATTTTTGTTTTTTATTTAAATTAAATTAAAATGCCTCACTCGCTTTAATGTCAATTCATCTAGGATGATCCAACACTAAACGCACCATTTTTCAACAAACTTGGCCAGTTTGTCCTAGTCTGAGAATGATGGGAAAAGAATCCCATCTCCCATTGTTTGATAGTTGCAACTTATAAAATTGAAAGCCTCGAAATTGCGTTTTTTTAGCCTTAAGATTCTTTTTTTTTTTCGACATGAACCAGGCGAGTTAAGATTAGAGATGGCAATGAGCAGGATTTAGTTAGAGTATGTCAATATTCTTATTCGTATTTGTATTTCATATTATATTCATATCCGTACGGATAGCAAAAATTATCATATTACCCTACCAACAGAGTATCTGTTTACTCATAGAGTACTCATTTATCCGAGTTTAAATTTAGTTAATTAACTTAAAAAATAATATATCACTAATTTAAAACAATAGATTAAAAAAATATATGAGACAATATGGAATTTTATATTCATATAACATAACATAAAAACTATAATTTGCAACTGAAATGTGATAAGTTATCACTTGATAAAGATTTTATACAAAAATTAGAGTTTAAAATACTATACAATGATGAAGATGGGCAAAGTTTCCAATATTTTCATTGCAATTTTTAAATTACAGCTTTTAGTTTTAATTTTTTGTTGTGGAGAAAATATTAAATCAAAATATGTACTAGATGTTATATTGTGATAATAATATACAAAAATATGTTAGACCAAAATATACCAAAATGTCAAATAAAAAATATTGTTCTTGAATTTTCATACTTGATTTGTTGGCTAATCAATCATATGTCAATAATATATAAATAAGTTTTACATACAAAAATTTTGTCCGAAATATTTTAGCTATAACAAGTTCTTTGAATATAAGACTATAATAATACTTTCTCAATAATAGCATCTCATTGTAACTACATAAAAAATTACAATATCTAGCAAAATACATTTATAGTCTCATTCTAGTTATAAATCAATTTTTCAAATATGAGAATTTATTTAACTTTTAAAGACTATCTATCTATATGTATGTATATAAATTTATATATAGCGGATATGAGTAACGCGTAATGAGCACGAGCACGGATATTACCCAACATGTAAGGGTACGGGTATGAGTATGATTTTCATATATTCATACACTACTCGTACATGCACAGTAAAATGCAGACATTACCCGTACACGTACCCATATTCAGTCAAAACGGGTAATATCCATGTTGACTGGGTACGGGTAGGATCAGTACCCACCGGGTAGGGTTAGAATTGTCAATTTCTGACACGACAACAAGACTTTGTGAGACGACACGACACGATTGACACACATTTAATTTTTCTAATGTTTATATCTTGTATAATGATTTGTCATATATAAATGACATGACACGATTATGACACGATAACACGAATTGACACCCCTAGGTAGGGTATAAATTGTCATCCCTAATTAAGATGTTTCGACTAATCTAATTTCAAATTAATTTGTTTTATATTTCTGTCAAACCAAATTGGAAAGGAAGTAAAAATTGAGGTATGCAAAATATTTTTTTTAGCCTGGAAGTGTGGTTTGTGCATCTGGGTTGCGTACCTCCTCGTCCCTAATTTAATCTATAGTCCAAAACTCCAATCAACAATTACAGTATTCACTTTATCCATAGTACAAGAATTGTTCGTCGAGAAACTCCAATGCCAAGTTTTTAAATTTAGACCTTTAGTTAATGTGCAATTTTTGGACACTAAAGTGGAATTTCATCCATATTCGATAACTTAATACAAACTCTAATATAAAAAAATTGATTTAGAATCGACAAAATTTTGCTAAGAGTAAATTCATTCGTGGATTACTAATTTTCTATGAACATTCATCAATGAGATATGAAGATTGATGCAATTGTATTGATAGAATAGCGCTAACTTTTTTTTTAATTGCTTATTTCTATTAAGGAAATTAAAACCAAATTTTCCAACAAGAAACGACAATATTTAAAGTAATATTAAATGTCCGAAAACCAGACTAATAGAAAAATTATTAGCCGCAAAAATAACTTCCAACAATTAAATGATGAATTGGAGGTAAAGAGATAATAAGAGATAAGACGCGAAAAAAATTGTGATAAAAATGGCAAAAGATACTGCTAAATGGCTAGAATTTAGGATGACTAGAATGACTAGAATCTACTTTAATTAATGTCATAAAATAATTAATTGAGATTAGCCAATACAAAAGATATCATTACCCTCAAAGAATTTGACTAAAAAATATTACGAAATTAAAGTAGACAGCAATACTAAATGCCAATTAAAATGCCAACCAGCCACCATGTTCTTTTCCCATGCACAACCATCAGTCTCACACTTCATACTAAATGCCAATTAAAATATTCATACTAGGAAAATCCAAGAGTTTCTCACTTTAGTCAACTGCAATACTTACAAAATTCCAGTCGATTTGCCAACAGCCACATGTACACTTCATGTGATCATCCACCTCCAAGGCCATTTGTTATTTCCTAGCTAAAAAAATCTTGGAAATATTTCTGTGACTAGAAGAAAATGGATAATGGCACAAACAATGTGAGTTACAACTTAAACAATGTGTTACAAGAAGTGCTCGGACTAGAAAACAGTGATAGCTTGTTAGAGGGATCCATTGATGAAGAGCAAAACACCGCTAAAGTTGTATCCTTTAACAATGATTTAGAAGTGGAGGAAGGAGTAGAAGCAGAAGGGAGGAATAATTTCAATGTGGAAGTAGGACCTTTGCCAGGGATGTTGTTCAGCAGTGTGGACACTTTAATGAAAGTCTATCAAGAGCATGCAAGAGTAAAAGAATTCTCTATGTCAAAGAGGTCTGCTCATAAAAAATCTGGTGAACACACATACAAATATTTTCAAATCAGTTGTGACAGGGGAATGACAAGTCAATGTGTGAAGGCAACAAAAAGAATAAATTGTCTTGCAAGAATAAACACAATTAGGAGATGTGATGGATTGTGAAAGGTTTCAAAAAATAAACTCAGAACACAATCATGAGCTAAATCCTGAAATATCACTGTTGATGCCCGCTCACAGGAGTATTTCTATGAACGTGAAGAGACAATTAGAAGCCAATGACATAGTGGGTATTTGACCTTCGAAGAATGTTTGGTTACTAGAGGTTCAAGTTGGTGGGCCAGAGAACTTAGGTTGTTTGGCTGAGGATTGTAGAAATTTCATTGACAACAGGAGAAAGCTGAGATTGGGTGATGGCGAAGCAAAAGCAATTCAAAAATTGTTTCTTAGGATGCAACAAAAAGATAGGGATTTTTTTTTTCATTTAATGGACCTCGATGATGATGGGAGATTGACCAATGTGTGATGGATCCACCCTCGGTCTAGAGTTGCATATGAGGAATTCCATGACGTCGTGAGTTCGACACAACCTACCTTGTCAACAGATACAGGATGCCGTTTGCGACCATGGTCGGTGTCAATCACCACGGGCAATCCATCCTGCAATGTTGTGCACTCAATGCACATGAGGACATAAGGTCATTCAAGTGGTTATTCAGTAATTGGTTGGAAGCAATGGGAAACGTCCATCCTAATGGCATTTTCACTGACCACTGTGAAAGCATAAAGGCTGCTCTTACTGAGGTTATGCCAAACACTATTCACAGGTATTGCATTTGGCATATTATCTGTAAGCTTCAGCAGAAGTTTAGAGGAGTAGCTAGGTTTGACGAGGCAATAACTGAGTTCAAGTGTCTTATGAACGACAACATTACAATTGCAATTTTTGAGCAGAAGTGGGCTAAGTTCTTGATGAAGTACGGAATGGAAAGGCATGAATGGTTGAATGATCTTTATACACAAAGGAGAGATGGGTTCAAGTTTATCTAAACCATAAGTTTTGGGCTGGTATGATGTCCACACAGAGAAGTGAGGGAATGCACACATTTTTGGACAGGTATGTTCACCCAATAAGCACGATAAAGCAATTTGTAGAGCAATATGAATTGGCAATGAGTGCTAAGATTCAAAAGGAATTTTTAGCAGATTACTATTGTAAGCGAAAGTTATTCAAATGTGTATCAGATTTTCATTGGGAAAAACAATTTCAAGGGGCTTATTGTTGGATCAAGGGTGATCAACATAAAGTTTCTTTTATGATTTGATGATGAACAAAAGGTTTTGATGATAAACAAAACGTTTGACTTGAAGTGAATCACGTTAGAAAGCTTGGAATTGCAAAACAACCACTGCATGTTAAATAACGTACGTAATCCAATAATAATGTGCGTTATTGTTCAAGCCAACATACGTTAATGGAAGCCAACGTATGTGAAGTATGAAGAACATATGATCAACGTATGTAAACAAAAGTGCAACATACATGAGTTGGGAAAATCAACAGATAACGCACGTGAACTTGGTGCAACGTATGTTAATTGGGTCACATAAAGTTTCAGTAGCATTAAATGCACTCTAACGACTATATTCTTCAAGGAAACAGTCATATGGATTCAAGGCCCAAACATTTTCATCATTCCATCAACCCGAAAACATCAATTTCAAGCTAGAGAAGATCAAGAGCATTAATCAAACACATGTACTCCTAGTATAGAGCTTTCATTGTTTGTATACAATTAGAGAGTGGGAAAAAGGTTTGTTGTGAACCTAGAGAAAATAACATCGTATGGCTTTAGAGGTTTGAGCCGAGAATCAACCTTGGGTAAGCCGTAGAGGTGTGAGCCGTAATTAACCTTGCTGACTTTAGAGGTGTGAGCCGCAATAAACCTTATTGGCCTTAAAGGTGTGACCCGCAATCAACTTTGTTGTAAGGCTTTGTTGGATTAAGCCGGAATCAATCTTTGATATAGTGAAAATCCTAAGTGAGACTTAGGTAGTGGACGTAGGCATGGTTGACCGAACCATTATAAATCTTAGTTTTGTTTTTTCTCTCACTTCAACTCACTTCCACTATCCAAACTCAACCAAAGCATAAACTAAAAATTCTCCAACAAGTGGTATTAGAGCGGGGACTCCTTTTAAGAAGGTTTAACATCCTTGGAGAAAATATCCTTCATTATTGGAGATGACAACTTCGGTACAATCATTCCAACTTTTTCAATTGTCTTCATTTGTTGTTAATTGATATTGTTTTGATTTAAATGGGGGAGAAATGATGTTTTTAAAATATTTTAAATGAATGCACAAATTGATTTAAAAAGGGGGAGTTAAAACCAAAAGAATTATTTTTATGCATAAATTGTTTTTTTATAGGGGGAGTGAAAATTTCAACATGATCACGCATTGTTTATGACTCTAACCTCTTGAGAAGAATGAAATCCTTGATCAAATTCATTGCCTTTGATGTAACACTTGATTTCTTCAAAGTTTTGTCATCATTAGGGAAGATTGTTGGATCAAAGGTGATCAACATAAATTTTCTTTTATGCCTTGATGATGAACAAAAAGGTTTTGATGATAAGCAAAACATTTGATTTGAAGTGAATCACGTTGGAAATCTTGGAATTGCAAAACAACCATTACATGCTGAATAACGTACGTAATCCAATAATAACGTACGTTATTGTTCAAGCCAACCTACGTTAATGGAAGCCTACGAACGTGAAGTATGAAGAACACATAATCCACGTACGTAAAAAAAATGCAACATACATGAGTTGGGGAAATCAACAGATAACATACGTGAACTTGGTGCAACGTACGTTAGCTGGATCACAGAAAGATGCAGCAGCATTAAATGCAGTCAGACGACTATATTCTTCAAGGCAACGATCATATGGTTTGAAAAAGTTATAAATACATCAAAGAAAGACAGAAAAATATGGTTGATCATATGGATTCAAGTCCCAAACATTTTCATCATTCCATCAACCCCAAAACGCCAAATTTAAACTAGATAGAAGATCAAGAGCATCAATTAAATACATGTACTCCTAGTATAGAGCTTTCATTATTTGTATACACTTAGAGAGTGGGGAAATATTTGTTGTGAACCTAAAGAAAACAACATTGTATGGCTTTAGAGGTTTGAGTCGGGAATCAACCTTGGATATGCCTTAGATGTATGAGCCGTAATCAACCTTGTTGGCTTTAGAGGTGTGAGCCACAATCAACCTTGTTGTAGGGCTTTGTTGGATTGAGGTGGAATCAATATTTGATATAGTGAAAATTCTAAGTTAGACTTAGGTAGTGGACGTAGGCATGATTGGCTGAACTACTATAAATCTTGGTATTATTTTCTCTCTCACTTCAACTCGCTTCTTCTCTCCAAACTCATACAAAGCATAAACCAAAAATTCTCCAACAAGTGGTATCAGAGCAAGGACTCCTTTCAAGAAGGTTTAACATCCTTAGAGAAAATATCCTTCATCATTGGAGATGACAACTTCGGTATAATCATTCCAACTTTTTCAATTGTCTTCATTTGATGTTAATTGATATTGTTTTGATTTAAATAATAGGAGAAATGATGTTTTAAAAATATTTTAAATGATGCGGTTTAAAAAAGGGGAGTTAAAATAAAAAGAATTATTTTTATGCATAAATTATTTTTTATAAGGGGAATGAAAATTTCAATATGATCACACATTGTTTATGACTTTTTAGCTCTTTTTTTGAACAAAGTGCAGGAAAAAAAAAAAAGAACAAAAAATCTTTCGCTCTTTTTTTGAACAAAACCCCCAAATCGAAAGCTCTCAGGTTATCAATTCGATTCCAATTTTTCACCGATTTGACGAATTTTCTGATATGGGTTCTTTATAGTGAACGAGGAATTCTAACTTAGTGACGTTACAGTTATGGATCAACATCAGAGAGTCGTTATTAGGAACAGGCACGGTGAGAAGCTTGTGGGTAGATTACATGAAACTGGTTCTAAGGAACTTGTTGTTATCTGTCACGGATTTCAGTCTTGCAAGGTATCTTTTTTAATATATCCATGTATTTTCTGTCTGGGTATTTGAATTTTGCGCTAAAGAAGCTTCTTTTGTGTGTTGCAGGATCGGATACCGATGGTGAACATTGCTGCAGCTATAGCTAACGAAGGGATCAGTGCCTTTCGCTTTGATTTTCCTGGAAATGGGTAAGAAGCTTAACTCTTTCTTTCTCGTTAGTTGCTATTGCAAATACTTGTTCTAATAGGAAAGGTTTGGAATTTATGTGTTCCGTTTGGAGATTGTCACGTCCTATGCTTTTATGAGTTGGACTTGTTGCAGGAATGTTTGATTTTCGGTTTAAGTTCTGTCCTAGGTTTGTCTAGTGGTGCGGATATAGATGTTTCTCTTTAGCAATTGCTAAGAAAATTTATTGAAGTGATGCGATTCGCAAACCATTGATAGAAGCTTAACATGTTCCTTTATGATCAACATTCCATTTTTCTGCTTCTGCTACCATTTTTATAGTTTTGACTTGATGGGGTTCCTGGTTCCATAATCATTTGCATGCCATTTCTTGATTTTTTTTTTAATTCTTGAATTTTGGCTTCGAAACTCAGAATTGGTTGTTAGAATGTCAATAAGAGCAGCAACTTCTACTGAGATTATTATACGTTAGGCCCTCATGGATGTCCTTTTTGAAGGACTGAAAGCAAGTTGTTACATTCTAACCATAAAGCATTTACTATCTACAGAAATCTCAAGTCATCTCTATTCGAAAAGTTCTCAAATTATTAGTAGAAAGAATAATGTGGGATTTTATGCCAAAGAAAGGGAAGAATACAATATTTGAGTTGATGATACTTTATTTAAAGTTCCTTACTCTCTTTCATTATTTTAGACTGAAATTTGAATGATATGATTTCCTATCTGCTCATTTGAACACTTAGCTTTTAGAGTTTCTATATTGCATCTTCCAGGGAAAGTGAAGGTACATTTCAATATGGTAACTACCGTAGAGAAGCTGATGATTTGCGTTCTGTTGTTGAACATTTCTGCGGGGAGAAACGCGTAATAAGTGCAATTATTGGGCACAGTAAAGGTCCGTTGGTTATTCCATACCTTCTCAGTATAACATAGATGAGAGCATTTGCAGAAATTATGTTTGTAAATACATGAAATCTACCACCTCTAGTGGATTCTATACATGTCATGGCATAGGCATTAAACATAGGATATTCTCATACCCTCTTATTAGGCTTGTGTTGCCATGGCAATGCATAACAGATCGTCACTTGGTATATGAAATGGGGGATTCCATGATTGAAACGTGAAGAAGATTATTTTTAAGCATGAAGGAAAGCAACTAAATGACTTCTCATCCTTTTATTATGTGGTCCATACCATTCTTGTTGAGCGTTGGGCAAAGAACAACACTCCACTCCATTGCTTAGCTCACTTATTGAATCCAACGTGATACTTTAGATTATACTCATAATTTTTTACAGTTTCTTTTTTATTAGTCTAATAATTTTTCCTTTTTAAAAGGTATTATAGTGAAAAATGGCTTCAAGGAGGAGAAGGTAGAGTGCCACCTCATATAGATAAAGAAGTATCCGTTGAAAGAATCAAATTCTTTAGAGAGTTTTGATTTATTTTGTGGAAAACAGATAGTTTTACCAAGAAAAAAAAAAGTGCTCATCTTCCTAATGGAAAACAGAGAGTTTTAAACGCAGTCATGAGAATATCTACAAATAGAGTTTTATATGCTTACATGTCATTGACTCAAATTAATTTGAGAAAAGTTAAAATTATTTGATATAACAATATTTTGTACACTCTTTATTAGTACTCTTTTAAAATTATTTAATATAATTTTAATTTGAAAAAAGTTAAAATTATTTTTAATATTTACAAAAATACTTATATATTTTTATTATTTACATGTTTCCATTTCCTACATTTTTGAAAATTGACGTTTTCCGTTCCCGTTTCCATTTCCGTGCTACATAGGTTTGAGTAAAATTTTAATGAATTATTGATGAAGGATTATTGACTTACAGTTCATTCTTCAGAATTTTAGAAGAATATTTCACCTTTTGAAAAGGACTTGCTTTTTTTTTCCCTGATAAGTAACAACTTACTTTGTTTACTTTCCGAAATTTCTATTTGTGAAATTGGCTAACGTAATAGTTGATCTTATCAAATTTATTCTTCCTAATTTATTTGGAAACACTGGTTTGATTAAAAGGTTATCATGCAGGAGGAAATGTGGTTTTGTTGTATGCCTCGAAATACAATGATGTGCAGACAGTTGTAAATATTTCTGGGCGGTTTAATTTATTGAGAGGCATTGAAGGTCGCCTGGGTAAAGATGACTTGCAAAGAATCAGGCAAAATGGATTCATTGATGTGAAAAACAAGAAGAGTAAGCAACATTAGTGTAATGCGGTGGCAGGATCTGAGTCACATATTCTTTCTTTTGAATCTCCTAGTTTTGATATGATCATGTTTGTTAGATTATGATTTGTTTATCCAAAATTTGTAGTGATGAATATTTATTTTTGCATACCTTTTTAGAATATAGCACTAATTAATTTATTTCTTCTTAATTTATATAGATGCTATAACCTTTTTGAATTTCTTTTCAGGGAAGTTCGAGTATCGTGTGACTGATGAAAGCCTGATGGATTGTTTAACTACTGATACGCATGCATCATGCCTATTGATTCACCAAGAATGCAGGTTAGAAAGTACAAGTCCTTAAATTTTACATGCTACTTGTGAGGTTTTGTCAGTATACTTGGAATGTTTAAAATCTATATTTGGCACATCATTGCAGATCTGTTTTGATATGGCCAGTTTACTTATATTTTGTTGTTTTACATCTTAGTTACATAGGGTTTGGGTCAAAATTTACCAGGAAGTGCAGATTCCTGCTTGATATTTTTGTTCTCATGACTTGAGTCTTACAAAAGCTGTACAGGTCCCACTGCCGCAATAATTTGACAATTTTTTTCATTGATTCGTATAGATTATTCCCTCCAGACATATCCAAACTTCTATTAAAGCCCTAGCTTATCCTTTTATTCATTTCCGTGTTCTAGTATAGTAGAATAGATTCATTACCCTGGACATGATAATCTTAGTGAAGTTGTATACAGGGTGTTGACAGTTCATGGATCCATGGATAAATTTGTGCCAGCTGAAGATGCTTTTGAATTTGCTAAAGTCATATCAAATCATAAATTACACATCATAGAAGGAGCTGATCATGAATATACTTCACATCAAGACCAGTTATGTTCGACTGTGCTAGATTTCTTGAGACGAGATTCTAATCAAGAGAAAGATGCGCGTGAGCTACCTCGAACACAGCATTCAATTCGCCCACGATTATGATATTCTGACGAAAGTGCAGAATAAAAGAAGAGATCGATCAAGCCATGGGAGAAAATTGAACTTGTGCCTGGGGATGCAAGTTGAGCTGTTATTACAGTTTCAATAAAATGATCTGAAGAGAGAACCAATGCAGCCATAAAATTTATTTTACAAACTGTATTGTGGGCTCTGCAGTTCTCTAAAGCTTCTTCACAATCAAGATTTGGCAAAGAAATACTGTAACTTCCATGGTTGTGGCCATTCCATCTAACTTGTATATTTCATTACGGTAGAATTGCCCAACGCATGTATTACAGATTTAATCCATAAGAATTTAGTAGCCGTGTTTTGTTTTCTACAAACAACAGAATGCTAGTTTTTTTCTTTTGTTACATTTGGTCTCACCAAAATCGAACTTTTGATCCCTTAATGCTAGAGACGAGATGTATAATTGTTAGAAACGTAAATATATCCGAAAAGGAAACAATGGGTAATACAAGATCCGATTGGAGCGCCAGAATGCATGTGCATTCCCAGCTTTGACGCTCAATTGTGTGAATAGCACTGCATATTTTCCCTCTCGAGGAGCAACAACAATAATATTGTACATAAAATTTTTCAAAAGGTCGGTTCATCATAAAAAAATTATCAGGAAATTTGTAAGGGAGTCAACGGGAAGACAGGACTTGAACTCTATATAAAGGAATAGATAGACATCTGGGTTCATACAAGTCAGTTTCATATCAAATTCGTATCAAGAAGAAAAAAAACTACATAACAAGTAGGCATCTACAACAACTGCGATACCTAAATTTCTCAATAAATTAAAATGACGGTAAATATTTTTTGCGTCTTCTTTTGCATTTGTTTTCCTAATTTACTGACATACTCTGCAGGTTTTTCATCTTTTTCTACTTGTGTTAATTGCAGATCACAGAGATGAGAGTTCACATGGATTGTGATGGGTGTGAAAGTAAAGTGAAAAGTAATCTACAAAAACTCAAAGGTTCGTCTCATTGATTCAAATTAGGGATGACAATTCGTATTACAAGTATGTTAGTCATGTCATTCCATTTTCATATCATATACAATTATATGTGCTTATATAATTCGTATCATGTCATAATTGTGTTGTCGTATTAGAAAATTACCATCCCTAAGTCAAACTGCACAATATTTCAGATAAATTTTCATGGTAAAAAGAATATTTTAAATAAAATTTTATTATTTTATGTTCAGGTGTGGATGATGTGGACATTGACATGGGATTACAAAAGGTAACAGTAACAGGATGGGCTGACCAAAAAAAGATTCTTAAAACGGTGCGGAAAACTGGAAGAAGAACCGAGTTATGGCAGTTGCCCTATAATCCAGAGCATCACAGCTTATCAGATCATCATTACAATCTGCATCAAGTGAATGGTACTTTAACTTATCATGCTCCACAACCTTCTTCCTACAATTACTATAAACATGGCTATGACAGTGGCGACCATGCCTATTATCGCCATCCACTTCACTCATCTATCTTCGGCCACCAAACAGGGGCAGCTTTTAGTGATGAAAATCCCCATGGTTGTACTGTAATGTGACATTTTAAGTATTAACGAAACTAATAAAAAAAGTATAAATAAATTAGTTTGTATTTGTATGATATAAAGCTAATACACAAATTTTGATTTATGTTATGAATTCAGTTAATGTTTGTTGTCAAAATGATAATGTACTTTGCGAAGTGAAAGTTTTATGTCGTTTTACGAATCTTACTATTTGGTGTTATCATGATTCATGACATATCGACCTTTTTTTAATTTGGTGCGATAATATCAACTTATTTGCACATATTCTTTGATTTACATAACACTTCCAACATATTTGCCAAAAAAGATACCAACATATTTACAAATATGATGTGAGAAGATTACAAGGGATTGAACATGAAATCTCCAGTTAACGTACATATTTAATTACTTAAACTAGTTTCAAGTAGCAAAAGAAAAATAATCTTTTTAAAGAGAGGAGATGACCACAAAAATAGGAGAGGAGAAGATTTGACATTGGTAAACTCCCTCTCGTTGGTCTTTAGAACTTTTCTTTGTCTACCTTATAACGGACAGTTTGGCCGGAAAGAGGATCTTTATGGTCCTCTTTCTTTTAGTTTATCTATTATAACATTTATTTATGTAATAAATCTAATCTCTTTTGAGTGTTTTTTGTGTCTCCTCTAGTGGAGTTGTTTCGCATTCTATGGTGTTTTTTGTACTGTTTGTGGTAAGACTTTTCACTTAGTAGCATCCATGAAGAACTTGTTGAGCTTTCTGCTTGCCAAGGCAGGTGAAGCTGTCTTACATGGTTCCTCAATGTTGTTGGTTTATTGCAATAGTGGTTTATGGAGTCTTGTCCCAAAATTTGTTAATGGAACAAGAGATCCAGCGATCTGCAAGAGGCAACGTCAATGGAAGAATGTTCTAGGTTGTCTTGATTTATTATCATTGGGTTTTACAAGCCCAAGAGCTTGTTAAAATCCACTTGGATGAATGTATTTTATGTATCTCCCTAATATCTTTATCAAGGGAATTTTGTCATATAAAAAAATAATGACAAAAATGTAGTAAAAATTTGAAAAAGGGTATGTAATGTTACTGTTGAACATAGACAAAGACGGGGTTCGTGTGTACCATGCAGCTTGTTTTAATCCGTATAATACTTTCTTCAATCAGTAAACTTTGTCTTCTTTGTCCTTTTTCACATATTTTAGAGGTTGCTCTAAATACAACTCTTTCTCAAGTATACCATTCAAGAATGCAAACTCAACATCCATTTGGAATATTTTCCAATTTCTTTGATCAGCAATAGGCTTTTGGATTGTTTATATAGAATTCTTCTTTTCTTTTCTTTTTTACTTTGGCTATTGTTCCAAACAATTTCTCAGAAAAAGGAAAGGGATATCCGAATCATGGATGAAGGGACCAAATCAGGTAGTTCTCAAAAGACAGGGACCCAATATTAGGATCCAAAGAACTCCAGGGACTACTCCACACAACAATGCTATAAAGTTGAATATGTAAAGATCAACTTCTTTCCATTAATGGCAGAGATATTGGCATGTCAACATTGTGGATTGTCACGTTTACAACATTTGGATATAATTATCAGTTCAAACCTTCAGCTAAAAAAACAGGAAACAAGTGACAAGAAAGAAAATTGTAGACATGATCATATTGATTAGAATATATCTATAGATTACAACTCATACAGATTCAGTGGAAAGTTCAAAGAGCTACAATACCGATTTGACAAAAAAACGTACAGGGATTTATTTCTTCACAGGTTCTGTAACAACTTTCTAATTGTCACATCCATCAACCATGTGTTGCTCAAACTAGGCTGCGACTGTCTTCGGCTTGACACCAATTTTTTTCCATGAAACAGTGGGCATTATTTGTTTCGTGTCGACGCGATCCTTGTACTTTATAGCAAAATTCAGCAATGAATCAAGTAGAGAATCGGACAGAACGTGTGGTTGGAGTCCAAGCTCTATGAGCTTAGTGTGTTTTGCATTGTAGTAATGTTCTTCTGCCTCTACTCTTGGATTGGGCACAGATACGGTTTTCACGTCAAGTCCAAGCTTTTCTCCGGCTTTCGTCACCAGGGAAGCCAATTCATTTACAGAAAACTGCTCTGTGAATTGATTGAAGACCCGAAACTCACCTGCCCGTGCTGGGTTTGCAATAGCAAGTTCGACGCACTGGACTGTATCTCTTATATCAAGGTAGCCCCTAGTCTGAATAAAATGGAACAAATGTTAGATATCCGAGTTTGAAAACAAAAACTTGTAAACAGCAAATAAGAAATTTATTGACATCCTTGGCTAAAGTTATAAACACATACAAAAAGAAGAAAAAAGAAAAACATAAACGATAACTAACATTTCTAACTGTGACCGGTTGTAGTTTAATAATCAAGTTAACTCATCAAAAATACCAGAGACAGGACACCATTCTCTTGTCAAATCTTTGTCATATATGGGTAAGTTTTAAGCTGAAAATCAATCAGAACTTCTTCAGAAAGCAATAGTAATCTAATGAATAGCCTAATTTATAACAAAATAACACGTACCATAAAAGGGAATAATAATAACCTAGTTCTTATAAGCAATATGCGGTTTTGGAATATGACTAAAGTTCAAATAAAAACTAAGTAAATATCAGATGCTGGCTTTCCATGCTTGAAACAATGACTAGGTAATTCAAGATAGTAGTAGCTTCATTCACAATTAAGGGGGTATATCAATGTGACTTGCAACATCATAAACAAAGCATGAACCGTTAATGCAACCTGAATACAAGGTACTGGAAGCATTCCTTCCAGTTAAAAATTCTGATGAACTTGTTATGTCAGGACCCTTTTTAAGTACTTGGTTAGATACAAGATTACTTCACTACCAGCATGAAATCTACCAATACTATTTTCAATCATAATACACATCATTTAGTGTGTGTTTTTTTTTCTTTAAATGACAAGAAATAACAAATAACCTAGAAGAAGCTATGCACATTATTGATGAGATGATCCTCACCTGGCCCCCTTTTCCATACACAGTGAGTGGGTGACCAACAGAAGCCTGAACGCAAAACCGATTTAATGCAGTTCCAAACACTCCATCATAATCAAACCTGTTACACAAATCTTCATGCATCTCTGTCTCATCTGTCCTTACACCATATACCACTCCTTGATTCAAGTCAGTAGCTCTAATTCCCCAAGCCTTGCAAGTGAAGGCTATATTATTCGAGTCATGGACCTTACTAAGATG
>CAODLS011533672.1:0-23362 GCA_948243855.1 Flueggea neowawraea
AATGCACGTTATTAGAGTTGTTGAATGATACAAGACGTGTTGTAAAGCAAAAGATGCAACCTTTGAAGAAATGCTCAACGCACGTTACAAACGGTGCACCACACATTGACGAGGTCAGATGAGGACAAAGCCAAGACGCTCTATAGGATTTGAATTTGAATATTCTCTAACACGCTGATGTGGATTAAAGGTGCGATCTTGAGGTGAAGTCAACAATGCATGTTGCATGAGGTACAAGTCACGTTGAAGATTCACTGGGTGAAATGTGCATATTTTGGAAGGAAGAACAACGAACGTTGAACAAACCACAAGTCACATTGAGTTATGATCAACGCACGTTGAAGGTGCTACGATGCACGTCAATGACAATCCATTCAAGGTCGTGGCTACTAGAGTTCTTGCAAGACACATTGAATTGTTATCAAGTCATGCAGAACTCAATGGAACAAAGTACAACGCGTGTAGAGGGAGATACAATGCACGTTGTACAAGGTGACGTCATTTAAAACAGAAGGTTTCATTCTCTCACAATGGCTACTTCAAGGCTCCAACGGCTATATTATTTCAAGTGTCTATAAATAGACGTCCAAAGTCAGAAGAAGACAAGAGAGACATTTTGTAATATCTTGTCTGTTCCAATGAAATTTTCCTCTAGCGTTTTGATAAATTTTTGATGAACTCCTTAGTGGAACATCATTCGATTTCAAATGATCTCAGTTTGATTTGATTCTCGAATGTTCGAGATGAAGTTCAGATATTGGAAAGATTTTATTTTTGTAAGGTTGTGTGTTGTCGGACATCGGGAATGATCCGATGCACGTTTGGAAGCAAAGGAAGTTGAGATATGCTATCTGGAGCATGCCAACGTACGTTAAATGAAATTCTTCTAAGATGACGTACGTCATCTGGGAGTGAAGATCAACGTACGTTGAAAGTTTGAAACGTGTGTCGTGAAGTTACGTTTTTGAAACAAAAGCTACAGGACGCATTGTTGACCACGACAATGTACGTTGTACAAATTATAACGTACATTGTGATGCCAAAATGTACATTGCATTACAAATAATGTATGTTGCTTTTGATCTGTAGTGCTTAAAACGCCCCAAAACCCGTCATTTTCGTCATTCCTCTCAAAATTTTCACTCAAAACTCTCTCAATTCGTCTGGAATTCTCCCACATTGTTTCCCAAACATTCCTACACATCTCTAGAGGTAAAATTTCAGTTCTAATCTCTTCATTTCATCTATTTCATGCATTTAATTTCTGAAATGGGTTTTAGGCCGAAAATGAAATGGGTTTCCTATTTTTCATGTTTCTGTTGAAATGGATATTATAGGTTGTTAGATTATGATTGTGGGAGGTTATATTAACATAAATCTAGCTTGAAATCAGAAGATATGATGAGTTCTTTGAATGAATAGGGTTAGATTCGGGTTTGGTTGATTTCTGATGATTTTTTTGTTTGTTTGAGGAAATTGTTGATGGATTAATATTCCTAAGGTTGAGGTAAACCCATAGGTATATTTGATTTCGACTTTTGTTGGCCGAATTGAGAGTTCGGTAACTTTGAGAATAAAGTTTTGTCCAAGTTAGTTTTGCAATTTCTGAAAAGTTTTCTCCATATTTGTAATTTCTGAAACTTGGGTCTAGATTTGTAATTTTAGAAACTTGAGAGTTAGATTTGTAATTTTAGAAAGTTTGGAATATATTTGTAATTTTGGAGAATTAAGGAGCAATTTTGTAATTTCGAGGAAATTAGTTAAATTCGTAAATTCTAATAGTTCGATAGCTCTTTTAGAAATTGTGACTATTTGGAATAGTCATTTGTATATTCTCAAACTCGAGGGACTAGATTGTAATTTTACGAGGTCCGATGACTAAAGTGTAATTTTACTAGGGTCGGGGACCAATTCGTACTTTTACATATATTTGGATTGTTGGGCCGTGAGTGCTAGATCTTAGATCGCAATAGAATTTCTGACGCCGATAGCATCTGAGTCTGCATTTATATTACATATATATTATGTCATGCCACAGTCACCCTATCTGAGTCTGTTGTACTCTGTTCTATTGTCAGCTCTGTTTGACTTTCGAGGCGACCAACTATTCATCAGTGGACTGTGATTTGGAGTATTGGCTTGACGTCCAAGTGAGTGCTATGTCGACTTCAGACACATAGATTATGTCTTCTGAAATTATATATTTTTGATATGTTTGGTATAAATCTGAAATTAGTTTAATAACGGTCTGACTATTAATAATTGGTTTGTGTGATTAATAACCACACTTAGCATTTGATTCTGATATGTAATAATAATTACATATACTATCTAGAAATGAACTCTGTTGCATGACTGTCTGTTAAATATACATTTGATAATATTTATTATATTATATGCTATTATTATTATTATCACTATTTACGTTAGCATAAATATCGTGATAATATGATATCTTTCTGTTAAATAATTTGTACTACGTCTGATAATTAAAATATTGTATTATGTTACATAATACATATTATCTGCCTCTGCTAATATACATATATATATATGATGTATGTACAATTACGTACATATCCTTTGTAAATAATTTCTGCTATGTATACCGTCTGCTATATATATATACTTTGGGATTAGGGGCACCTTGCTACAAGGTAGCGTAACCTTTGGTATACCAATGTTCTATCAAGGCCCAGTTACCATGGTAATGTGGTAGCCCTGCGTCCGGCCAGACCACGTGCTCTGTTTGATTCTGATGGGTGGCTTTGTCCTCCTTCTGTTATCTATCTATTCTGGTCCATATCCACCTCTATTATATACTCTATATGTGTATACTCTCTTTACCATACTATACTATGCCTACGGGCATCTGTCTGATATTATATGTTATAGTAGCTATTATCTGCTATTATATTATACGAGGTATAATATATCTGTTGAGTCTGTGTTATTGCTCATTCGCTTATAGTATATTGTATTGTTGACTGGCGAGGTATATTTTGCTGGAAACCGAGGACTACAATGCTTGCGGGTATACCTTCTGATTTATTCTGTCTGTCTATCACAGCTCTGAGACCCTTAGGGTGTCGGATACTGTTTGGGGTCCCTAAGGCTGTCAGCTATTCAGCCCTCTTGAGTTTTGAGGTTGTCGATTCTCTATTAGAGATCTGATTAGGCCAGCGCAGTATCAATATAATACGGGGTGTATGATCAGTAATTATCAGGTCTGTATAAAATTCTGAATAAATTGCTAATAAAATATTATTTATAATATTCTATACAGTCTGGTTAATATGAAACAGTATAAAATGTTGCATGCGTTGTCTGATATTTTGCCTAATATGGATTTCGTCTGACTGCATATTGTCTGCTCTGGTTGTGAAATATTTTCTAAAATATTTTCGAACTATACTAGTATGTATACGAGTGTATATACATATACCTATATATGTTGCATGTGAAAGTTTTCTAAATGTTTTCAAAACAGTTTATGTGAGGTCCCAAAGGCATTCTGGAGTGTCATTCCTCACTGAGTTTTCTCACCCCCTCCCCTTAACATTTTTTTTAGGTGATTCAGCTTTCATGCTCAGTGGAGTCTTCGAGTAATAGTGATAACCCTTTTGATCCGGTTTCAAGTTGGTATGTTTGGTTAGGTACTTCATACTGAGGGTTTGGGTTCCACTATTTGGATTTCACTATTTGGTTTTTGTTTGTATAACTGTTTCAAATAAGCGTGTATGCATATATATGTATATATATTTATATTCTTTATATTTTGATTTATAACACTACTGTTTTAAATTTATAAAATTTGAATGCCTGTTACATTGGTAATTATTAAAATGAATAATTGGGTAGGATTTCTGAGTACTCATAGGCTTGTACGGGATGAGATTGGCTGAGCTTCCACAGACGGTACATCTTGTACGCCGGTCACGGTCTGAAAACGGATCGTGACACATTTGCTAAGACTTGCTATTTACTTTCTCTCTCACTCCTACCTTTCTAACTCATTTGAGTTATTTACTTGCTACCTTACTGGGTTTGCTAGTGAGCCTTAGAAAACTAGAGTTAGGCTTGGCTTGTTGATCCCGTAAAAATAAGTAGCTCAATTTGGCTTGCTAATCCCGCAAAAACAAGTGGTTCAGTTTCCTATTTGAGCCCATAAAAACTAGATGTTTGGTTTTCTTGTTTTGTCCTCAAAACAAGTGGTAACAGTTTTCTAGTTGAGCCCACAAAAACTAGAGAAACGGTTTTCTTGTTGAGCCTGCAAAAACAAGGTATAACGGTTTGCTTGTTAAGCCAGCAAAAACAAGTGGTGTAAACGGTTTCCCTCCACCCACAAGTGAGGAGTTAGTGAAAAGCTTCAGTGAGACTTAGGTAGTAGATGTAGGCATGGTTGACCGAACCACTATAAATCTGATTTTGTTCTCTTCCCTCAACTCATTTACTTTCCCTTGCATTTATATTGTGTTGTGTGTAGATTGGATATTTGGTTTTGAGTTGCTTCTGCATTAGTATTCTGATTTAGTTTGAAAGAACTTTGTTATTTGTTTTAATTTGCAAAAGATTTTCAACAAAGTTTTGAAGTTGCTAAAAAACCAATTCACCACCCTCTTGGATTTCCATTCCATTTCTCCTCCCCCCCCACTGGGACTTTTATTTGGTATTAGAGCTTGTGCTCTTGATCATTTCTAGTTTAACAACCAAAGAGTTAAAGGTCAAGATGACAACCTTGAATGTTTTTCTCATTTTTTGACATATTGCTCATATATTGGTTTGATGTGTTAAATGCTTATATTAATGGATTGCAATATATTCATTTTATGTGAATGCATGCATTGAGTTTTGTTTTTTCAAATGGGGAGATATTCTTTGAAAACTATTGTGCATGTTTTGAAACAAAAAGGGGAGCTTTAATTTCAAAATTATTTGTTTGAAAAATGCATGTGCTTAGGGGAGCTTTAATTGCATTACTTGATTGATTTAATTATTTGGGGGAGAAATGTGCATACCTTTTTTATGATACAAAAAAGGGGAGAAGTGTTACATAAATTTGCATGTTATTTTCAATTGGTATCATCTTTATTTTGAACATCATGAATATTATTTTGTTGGACTAACCAACTGACAATGAGTGAAATCTTTGATCAAATTGTTTATTATTGTTGAATAGATGTTCAAATTCATGTATGTTTTGTCATCATAAAAAAAGGGGATATTGTTGACTTTGGTTTTGATGATGATGATTGCAAAACATCCATGAAAGATGTGTTAAGTTGCCAACTTGCCAATATCTTGATACAAAGTACGTTATGCCTATGCAAGACACGTTGATCATGATGAAAATGGCATTAAGGCATGTTACACTCGATGCAAGACGCATAGATCATCCATTCAAGAAGTGCAAAATATCAAATGATAATCAATGCATGTTACACAAGCTACAACACACGTTATTGGAGTTGTTGAATGATACAAGACGCGTTGTAAAGCAAAAGATGCAACCTTTGAAGAAATACTCAACGCACGTTACAAACGGTGGAATGCACGTTGATGAGGTCGGATGAGGACAAAGCCAAGACGCTCCTTGGAATTTGAATTTGAATATTCTCTAACACGCTGACTTGGATTAAATGTGTGATCTTGAGATGAAGTCGACAACGCATGTTACATGAGGTACAAGTCATGTTGAAGATTCACTGGGTGAAATGTGCATATTCTGGAAGGAAGAGCAACACACGTTGAACAAACCACAAGTCACGTTGAGTTATGATCAACGCACGTTGAAGGTGGTACAATTCACGTTAATAAAAATCCATTCAAGGTCGTGGCTATTGGAGTTCTTCCAAGACGCGTTGAATTGTTATCAAGTCACGCAGGACTCAATGGAATAAAGTACAATGCAAGTAGAAGGACATACAATGCACGTTGTACAAGGTGACGTCATTTAAAACAGAAGGTTTCATTCTCTCACAACGGCTACTTCGAGGTTCTAACGACTATATTATTTCAAGTGGCTATAAATAGACATTCAAGGTCAGAAAGAAGACAAGAGAGACATTTGCTAAGACTTGCTATTTACTTTCTCTGTCACTTCTACCTATCTAACTCATTTGAACTATTTACTTGTTATCTTATTGTGTTTGCTAGTGAGTCTTAGAAAACTAGAGTTAGGTTTGGCTTGTTGATCCCGCAAAAACAAGTAGCTCAGTTTGGCTTGTTGATACCGCAAAAACAAGTGGTTTGGTTTCCTAGTTGAGCCCACAAAAACTAAAGGTTTGGTTTGTTTGTTTTGTCCTCAAAAGAAGTGGTAACGGTTTTCTAATTGAGCCTACAAAAACTAAATAAACGGTTTTCTTGTTGAGCCTGCAAAAATAAGGTGTAACGGTTTGCTTTTTAAGCCCGCAAAAACAAGTGGTGTAAACGGTTTCCCTCCACCCGCAAGTGAGGAGTTAGTGAAAAGTCTAAATGAGACTTAGGTAGTACACGTATACATAGTTGACTAAACCACTATAAATCTGGTTTTGTTCTCTTCCCTCAACTCATTTACTTTCCTTTGCATTTATATTGTGTTGTGTGTGGATTGGATATTTAGTTTTGAGTTACTTCCGCATTAGTATTCTGATTTAGTTTGAAAGAACTTTGTTATTTGTTTTAATTTGTAAAAGATTTTCAACAAAATTTTGAACTTCCTAAAAATTTAATTCATCCTCCTCTCGAATTGTCATTTTATTTCCCCTATTAAGACTTTCAAATACAACAGTGATAATTGATACACCACTCAAACCTTCGATTTTTTATAGGGCCTTTGTCAAGCTAAGCTTTTTCGAATTTTTAAATTTCTTCAATTTTACTATTATAACCATTATTGTTTACCCTTTATGTATTTTTTTTTACAATATTAATTTATTATAATGTTTATTATTGTGATTAATTTTATTTAGTTTATTTTGGGGATTATTTACGCAAGCCTGGTGATTAGAACTGTGTTTGAGCATAAAAATTAACAATGAAATAGTTGAGAGAAATTCGAATATGAATTATTTATAAACTAAAAAAATTCCATAACCTACTTATCAAACAAAAAGTCCATAAGCTTACTTCTCTCAAAATTTCCTAATAAAGAACAAATGGTTACCCAATTTTATAATTAATTATATTAGAATTTATTCTTATATATTTGTTTTGTTATTTATGTGTTTTTAATTACGAAAATAATTTTAATTGTTTTTATCTTCACTTATTAGATATTTTTTATCGTGGAAAACCTTAATTAAATACAATGAAAATTAAAAAGTATTTAAAAATAAATTTTTAAATAAATAATATTATTTATATTTATTTATAAAAGGGCTACAAAATAATTTTCGCCGAGGACCACGAATGTCCTTAAGACAGCTCTGGTGTAGTCTTTCATTTTGAAAAGATGGCCCGCAGCTTTTGTTCTTCACTTCATTACGAGATCATTGTGGATTTTATTACGCATTTGGACAACCTATTTTCGCTCCTCTTGTTCATTTGAGCAGAAAAGGGTTTCTTGGAATTTGGTTTAGTATTTTTTTGATTAGCCTCCCTTACCAAAAATTTGTTACAAACATGATATAGAAAGTATTTGCTCGGCATAGATTAGGAAAACCCACTATTGGGGTGAATTACATTAGTATTTTTGTATTTTTTCATAATTCACGATTGCGTCCCTAATGTTTTAAAATATCGTTATTACATATCTGATCTTAAACGTCGTCAGACAGAATTTAACCAAAATTCAATCAGAACTCAGACAGGACTAACAGGACAAAATATAGTGTCTTAATAAATGTTGTCCTGTTAGTTCTGACTAAATTCTAGCTGGCGATATTTAACCCTGAGATACAATCACAATGTTTTGGAACATAAAAACATAATCCTAGATTATTTAAAAACACAATAATGCTAATATAATTTCCCTTATTCATTTTAGAGGAAATTTTGTGGTCCACTTGCCTCTTCAAATTTAGTTTCCTACGAACGCTTATAATTTTCACTTCTTGACTAAATAAAATAGTTCTTTTTCTATATGACGGCAATTAAATATCTTTGATTTTTAATTTTTTAAATTTATCGTTTTTCCAAAATTTTCTTTTTATATTGTCTTCAAGACTTCAACCATGTATATTTCTCTCTTTTTAGTTTCTTTCTTGACATTCATCTCTTAAAAAAGTTACTTTACTTTTCGGGTCTGTTGCACCGATGGTTATTGAAAATTATATTTGAGTACACCGTGGTTATCATACTTGAATTTTGTCCAAGAAGGTCACTGAAATTTACGTTGCCGTCCCACAAGGTCATTGATGCCGTTGTTTGACTAGATCTGGCACCAAAATGTCTTATCATATGCTACGTCATTTAAAATCTGTTATGTGGATGCCAACTGGGCAAATAAATTTCTGGGTCAAAATAGCCCGACCTGAATAGCCAACCCAATTAACCAACCTGCTGACCCAACCAATTTAAAACAAAACCAAACAGATGGGGCCTCATTTTCACGACACAACCCTCATCATTCTTGGGTAAAATCTGCTTTCTGCATTTTTTTATTTTTTTTGAAGAAAATCTGTTTTCTGTATTAAACCATTATTTTGTTACAGCAATTTAACATAGCAAAGGAAGTGACTGCAGCAAAAACATACTTTAACACACAGATGAAAATTGACAAATAGTAACAAGATTGTTAAATCCAAGATTTGAGTTGGGTATTTTTGAAGGCTGAATAAGTAATAAAAAGAAATTCACCAAGAGTTGCTGCAAATACATGCTGCCGCCGGAACATGGAAGCTTATTAATTACTGCTAAATAGTTCCTTACTACGAAATGTTCCTGAGAGTCATAACTGACACCGACAATGGATTTGGACTCATGTACGGTGAAATCACCATAACACCTCATTGAAACAAGGGCCTGAGCACTTAGCTCAATTGCGTATCACGAGTCCGTGACAATTGACACCCACAATTGTCATCGCTTCCACTTGAACCCACGACCTCGCGAACTAGGGTCACCACTCATAACCACCAGATTACCGTCAAGGAGTATACTATTTGGCCAGTTAACAACTACAATTAACATAATTAACAAAATGGAACCCTATCTTCTATATGGTTTTTAAAGTACATATTTTACTACATAGAGCCACTAACAAATTCTCACTTTCCAATAAACAATCACTTTCCAAGTTCCAGAACAACACAAGCCCTAACCCCCAATATCAGAACAAATCGTAACCCACTTTCACTTCCGCTTTCGACGTATTCCACCCTACAAATAAGAACAAAAAATCATAGAGATAATTGAGAGAATACAGAAAGTGGAGAAAGAAGGAAGAAGAATATCATTCAAAGAGAGGGCAGAGACAGTGATTGATGGAGAAAAAAAAAAGAGAGAGAGAGATGAGAATGTAGAAAGTGGAGAAAGAAGGAAGAAGAAAGTGACACAACTTAGGGATTTTGAGGTTTGTCTCGTGAAAATGAGGCCCCATCAGTTTGGTTTTGTTTTAAATTGATTGGGTCAGCAGGTTGGTTAATTGGGTTGGTTGTTCCGGTCGGTGGGTTATTTTGATCCAGAAATTTTTTGTCCAGTTGGCATCCATGTGGCTTATGACAAGACATTCCGGTGCCGGATCTAGTCGAAAAATGGTGTCAATAACCTTGTGGAACTGCAATGTAAATTTCAGTGATTTTCTTGAACAAAAATCGAATATAATAACCACGGTGTACTCAATTATAATTTTTAGTGACAGTCGGTGCAATAGGCCCCTACTTTTCCTGTGTTTTTCACAATATCAAAATCTCATTAAAAAATCATGACACCTCCATCTCTGCCTAAACATTTCACACATCTCACTATTTTAAAAGCTTCTCCTTATAAATTAAATCTTTTAGGCTAAATCAAGCAATTGGATTGGAGCTCTTAGTCATAGCATAATGTTTGCAAGTAGTCTTCTCTCTACTTCTCCTTTGATCACGAAACTATGTTTGACTCCGTGCCAAGTCTCCCCGTTGGTTGGCCTCGGATTTCAAGAGGAAGATTAATATGCAATTTTAAAATAGTACGCGAATGTGTCTATTTCCATCTCAACCTTTTTTTCGTTTTGTTAATACTCTTCATACTCCCAAAGGCACCCCGAGCTTTAGCAAGAAGTTGTAAGTCTTTATCTCTTGATTATCGATTTCGTTGCACTGTTGTTCTCCTTCAGTCGTTTTAGTAACATGCAACTAGTAATTTTCAATTGAGTATTTGGATAATTGGGAATTAACCAAATTTGGATTTTTGTCCTTGTAATTAAGAAAATTTCTGGCGGTGTTTTGGTTGAAGATTCAGCCGCATTAATTTCAGCGAAGAAGTGAAAACATGATTCTGATGACAACGCCGGTCGTAATGCTGGTTGTAGAACATAGTCCACTGCTAAAAACAAGCAACGAAGGGGAAACAAGTTGTTAGGGTGTCTTCTTCTTCTCCGGCATTAAGGTTTGTGTTAGGTTTTTATGATTTCATTTTATTTTCATTTTGGTAAAGTTGTTTCTTGTTATTTTCTTACTTATTTGGTTACATTTTATAAGATTCTAGGTTTTTAAGGTGTTTTTTGCATAACTGTATAGTTATTGTTGTTAGGGTTTTTTTTTTTTTTTTGAGTTCTTTACAATTTTTTTAGACGAGAAAGATGATGACTTATGCTTTATTTGTAGCATTTAGATGTTTCATTTGAATTTGGTCATGTTTGTGAGCAAAGGTTTTTTATATTTAGGAATAAACTAAAACTAAACTTCAAATAAACTTTTTTGCTAAGTCTCTATTTAGGACAAATTTATATGAACCATGACACAAGATTTTGATTGAGCTCGAAATTTGAGCAGGAAAAGGATCCTAAAGCTTTAAATGGTTCCATATGATAAAAAAAGAAGAAGAAAGAATAGGTTGCATGCAGTTTGTTTGAAAAGTTTTCTATATGTAGTAATAAACTTAACGGTGTGTTTGGTATAAATGAATTCTATAAAATTTTGTGGAATTCATTTGTAAATACTAACTTTTGTCAATTCTTTTGTTTGGTTTAGTTTTTTAAAATATTCAAATCATTCATTTACAAATAAAAGAATTAGTTTTAGTTAAGTTTGTTAATTTGCAAATTCTATCAAAAGAGATGGAATTTGCAAATGAATTTCACACTTTTATCAATTTGACAAAATTACCCTTATACTAGACTTTTAATCTATCATCCAAATATCAGCTACAAGAACATTTTTGTAAACAAAAGATAAATAATTACTAATCACTACTCATTTCAAACACAAAATTCATTTATAAATGAAGAATTCAACAAAAAAACTAAACATGGTAATTCATTTTCAAACACAATTTCTCATGGAGTTCATTTCATTTCATTTACAAATGAAATGAATTCAAAATTCATTTGATACCAAACACTATGTTAAACGAAACTTCAATAAACTTTTTTGTGAAGTATCTGTATAGGCCATATTTATACATCTAAACATTTTGAGTCAAAAGTTTTCTATATGTAGTAATACATTGAAAATAAACTTCAAATAAACTTTTTTGTGGAGCCTTTGTTTAGGCCAGAATTGTACGAACCATGCACAAGACTTTGATTAGACTCGAAATTTGAACAACAAAAGACTCTCAGAGCATTAAACGGTTCGATCAGAGAATTAAAAAAAAAAGGAATAGGTAGCATGAGCTTGTGGGAATTTTTTTTGTTTATGGTAATAAACTTCAAACACACTTTTTGTGAAGTCTCTGTTAGAGGCCAGATTTATACAAACCATGCCACAAGATTTTGATTATGCTCTGATTCATATATTTTGACTCGTAAATTTCTATTATTTTTTTTGTTATATGAGTCATGATAATGTAAAACTGAAAAAGCTAACTAAAAATAAACCAAATGAAAACTCCAGACTATTTGTTAAGGTCTCTTGCTTAACTTTTTGTCCAGCTCTTTTGGTGAGTATTGTTCTTGTATTTGTTGTTTTTTTCTTGTTCTTTGAGGTTCTTTCTTGAATCAAACCATGTTGGAAAAGTAGTAAGGTTGTTACTAAGCAATTCCCTTGTTTCCTTATTTATTGAATTCGAAAACTTGAATGTACTTTTCTCTGTTGTTGTTCTGTTTTGTTTGGATAAAAGTTTCTTCTAAAACTGCAGACGTAGAGTTCTGAATTTGGATTTTGATCTAATTCTGGTTGATTTGTTTGTTTCAAATTTGGATATTTTGTTTTTGAATTTGTTGATGTATCAGCGTTGCTCAATTACTGATCTTTGGAATAAATCTTTGTAAACAGTACTTGTTTATTCTTTATTGTTTAGTTGGAATTTTTTTCTAAAATTCGAAATATTGAGCTTCGAATATGTTTTTCGATCATTTTCTATTGATTTTTTTTTTTGTTTCGATGTCTTTATATTGTTGAATATGTTGTTTTGGAGCTTGATTTTGTACTATTTTTGTGTTTTTTTGAGTTGATTTTGATGCACAGAAATCAAATATGGTGAATGGAGCTAGTGATTATTAAGGACGAAAGTGGAAATTTTTCAACTGCAAAGAGTACCGGTGGCTAGGCTTGCATAATTTCAATTTTTTGCGAACCCTATAGAAAAAGACAAAATTAATGTTGTATATTCCTTGCGGCTCCATTTTTCATAAGACGTATTCCTTGCGGCAATATGTAAGCTCTGCCGTGTAGAACATGAAATTTGACGTTTGCGAAAAGTCGGAAAGTTTGGATAATTTTGATTTTTTGGATATTTTTTTGTGTAATTAACCCTTTATTTTATTAACAAAATTGTTTTTGTTTGCACTTGTGAAGCTGACATGGCAAGTGTATGTTGTCCCTCCACTGAATTGAATTTCTCGAAAATTCCCCCTTCTCATGTACACGAATTTTGAACAACAAATTAGTAGGGCTACAAATGAATCGAGAAACTCGGCTCGGTAAAAGTTCGTTTATAACTCAGTTCAATAACAAATGAGTCGAGTTTGAACAAAATTTAAAGTCCAACTTCGTAAATGAGCCGAACATGAACACTCAAAAGTTTGGTTCGAAATGCCCACGAACGAGGCATGTTTGGGTGTTCATGAATAGGCTCAATTACAGGCTCGTGAATATGCTCGTTAATAAGCTCGTGAATAGTCTCGATTGCAGGCTCGTGAACATGCTCATTCAATAAGCTCGTGAAGATGCACATTTAGTCAGCTCGTGAACATGTTCGTTTATAAGCTCGTGAATAGGCTCAATTAACAAACTCATGAACATGCTCGTTTAATGTATTCTTATATTATTATATTAGAATATACACTAAATATAGGTCGACTTTAAGATCATTTATATTGTTATGTAAGAATATACACTAAATATTATGTGTAATGTATTCTTATTCTAGTTTTAAATTATTAATATTTAACATGAATATGTGTACAAAGGTGTATACAACATGAAATTTAAGTGTATAAAAGTGTACAACGTGAAATTTAAGTGAACCAATTTTGATTACTATTTTGAATCACTTTTTAGTTCATAAATTATTATTTTCAAGTATTATAAGTCTCCTTGAGACCAAAACAAATATGAAGTGAACCAATTGTCTGACTAGGTAAGTTAGAAATATATAACTTAAGGCTTAAAATAAGATGTATCTAAATTTCATGTCTTGTACATCTAAATTTCATGTTATGTACACTTTTGTACACCTAAAATTTAGGTGTACAAGGTGTACACAACTTGAAATTTAGGTGTACACACATTTGTGTACACCTTTGTAAACCTAAATTCCATGTTCTGTATACTTTTGTACACCTAAAATTTAGGTGTACAATGTGTACACAACTTGAAATTCAGTTGTATAAAGGTGTACACAACCTGATTTTTAAGAATACAAAAGTGTACACAACCATAAATTTAGGTGTATCAATGTATTTCATGAAATTTATGTGTACAAAGATTATAATTGCTAAATTTCATGTTCTGTATTTCACCAAAAAGTTGTTTCTCCTTATTTATGTGTACAAAGTTTAGAAATACTAAATTTATGTATACCGTATAATTATATATAAGGTATATGATATATTTATAGCAATTTTAAGATTTGTACACATAAATTTTATGTTGCACACCTTTTGTACACCTAAATTTAAGGTTGTGTACACCTTTGTACACCTAAATTTCATAGTGTACACTATTGTACACCTAAGTTTCATATTCTGTATACCTTTTTAAACCTCAACTTTAGGTGTACAACATAAAATTTTGGTGTAGAAAGGTGTACACAACCTGAAATTTAGGTGTAAAACATAAAATTTTGGCATACAAATGTGTACAAAACATGAAATTAAGGTGTATAAAGATGTGCAATATGAAATTTATGTGTACAAAGCTTAGAAATACAATAAATATGTCATATACCTTATATATTTCACGGTACCTTAAACTAGATACTGTAAATTCAATTACAATACTTGTAAGTTGTAACGTCTATATATTATACCATAAACTCTATACCTAAAACCTTAAACACAAAACTAGTACTCATTGTATTTCATGTTGTTTCTTAAAAGACATTAAGTAGTTTAATGCATGAATGTTATTTTTCTTTAACATTAGTTAAAGTATTTTTTGATCAATTATAAACTATATTTGAATATATTATACACAAAACTATAATAGTCTCGAAAACATCGCGATTTCTCATGAAAATTTTAGACAAAAATAAATCTAAAAAATATTTTTTAAGGTCTCCAGAGGTCTTCAAAACGTACGATTTTATAATTAATACCATTAGGGCAACATCTAGGATTCCAACCCTAGTAGCCGCCATTTCCTGCCGCTTTGCCCTATTGTTGAACCACCACCTCACACTTTCAGATCACCTTGTTCTTCCTAGTATGGCGAGTGACGAACAAAGCACCGACGAGCAACATGCTAACCGTCAGCGAGCGACGAGCGAGGCAATGACGAAGAGAAATCGAGGGTATAGATTTGACGAAAGGTGACGAAGGCCGATGAAGACGGCTAGGGTTTGGGTGGAGTGGAAGAGAGAAAAACTGGGAAAAAAGATTTTTTTTTGAAAATAGGAGAAAAAATATAATTTTATCTACTATTAAATCTGACATTTTTAAAAAATCAAAAGTTTAAAAACTGACATTTTAAAAAATTAAAAATAAAATATTATATTATTATAATTTAAAAACTATAAATTGTTTTATTGAATTGTCAATTTAAAAAAACTGAAATAAATAACTACTCTAAAAAAAGCCACACAGTCCACTTCAGTTTCACAGAACAAACCTGGCACCCCACTCCATTATCCATTCTTCAGTCTTCATAAAAAAAACTCTAGCGTCGCATGCCTCACTCCCCCTTCGACCTTCGTCGCTTCCGTCTTCCTTCGACCCCACTCCACTACCCACAGCTCTTCCTTCCCCTCTTCCGTCTGGGTCTGACCGTCTCTCCTTCGCGGTATATATATATTCTCATAACCTTTTTGGTCCGTCGAAACACTATTATTATTTGTGATTTTTTTTGATAAAGTTAGGGGCTTTGGTGGAAAAGTTTTTTGCCTAGTTGTCTTAATTAAAATTCAAATTTTCACAAAAGCCATCAATAATTTGTAATTACTTGAATGAAATATTTTTAAATTTGGCTTTCTTAAAAACTACTTTTTTTCAATTCTGATTTTGAAAACTACCAAATTCAATTAAATAAAAATGAATTTATCATCTCATTTTTTTTTATTTTTCTTTCTCTCTCTTCTTTTCTCTCATCTTTATCTCTCTCTCTCTCTCTTGCTCTCTCCTCGGTCCGTCTATCTCTTTTTCTTTGATCTGCCTCTCTCGTCGCACCTCTCTCTCCCCCCTTTCGTTATGCTTTTCGAGCGGTCGGTTCCTTCCTCTCCCCCACCGCTTGTTGCTTCCTTACCTCATTTATCTCCTCTCTTCCACGTTCGCCGCTCTCTTTCTCTGCTTTGCTCGGTCAAATCCAGAAACTCATTGACGAATCGTGATGGGAGATTGGGAGTCGCGAGAGAGCCATTGATCGCATTTGAAAGCGGAAGCCGAAGGTGGCTGGATGGTGAATATGAAGACTGGATGCGACTTTTGTTCTTGCGGCAACCGATCAGAGCAAGGCGGAGAGGTGGCGACGTGAGGCGAGATGGAAACTACATTAGCGGTGAGGTAGTGACGCGAGAATGGAAATTGTTAAGGGTGGCTAGGGCGTGTGGTTTTTTTTAAGTGCTGCCTTGTTGTGTTTCGAGTGTTGTGAAATTATGCAAAGGGCCCTATGTTTTGGTGCAATCTGTAATTTGTTTGTAAAATTATTTTTCGAATTGATTTTGTTGAGTTGGAAACCTTAGCCACTAATTTCTTTATTTTTTTATTTTTTGTTATTATAGGCAGGTTGATACGATTTTCTTCGCGTAATGCTTTTTTGTTTTTGAAATTGAATTGTTAATTATGTCTTTGTTGCAAATTTCAGGCAGGACGTTTGCAATGGGATATTCTTATGCAATAAGCGTTTTTGTTTTTGAAAAAATTGATTGAACTGTTTTTGGCTTGATTGAACTAATTTTTGCATTGTCATCAGCAAAGTCTGTTTTTAGTATTGGTGGTGGCGGAGATTACCTGTGTAGACCTTCAAAGAACTACAAAGTGTTGGAGAATTTTTGGTATTTCCTTGATTGAATTGTGTGAGTAAGGAAGAGAAAACATGAACACAATAATTTATAGTGGTTCGACCAATCTTGCCTACATCCTCTACCTAAGTTCCTCACTTAAGGTTTTCTCAATCCACTATAACGATGATTGATTAATGGCTCAATCCAACAAGGCCAATTACAACAAGGTTGATTCTCGACTCACACCTCTAAAGCCTAACTCAAGGTTGATTTCGGCTCACACCTCTAAAGCCTCACCAAGGTTGATTTCTCTCAAGGCTCACACCTCTAAAGCCCTTATAATGTTATTTTCTTAGGTTCACAACAAACATTTCTCACACCCAAAGTGTTTATGAAAGAGTACAAGTGCTCTATGCTAGAAATAAGAATATAAACTTGAAGCACTTGGTTTTCTCTCTAGCTTGATCTTTTGGATGATAGATATGTGTGCAAGTATGTTCTCTTATCTTTTGTCATATTATGAAGTGTATTTATACTTTCTCAAAGATTTCTAACTGTTGTAGATCAATAGATAACTGTTAGAGTGTGAAATCAATCTGATTTAGTTTCCTTTTTCAGCTCTTACTCGAGTAACTTTGTGGTGTACTCGAGTAACTCTAGCTTTAGCTTCTAGTGTTCAGCTTCAGCCTTGACTTACTTGAGTAACAAGTTTCTCTACTCGAGTAACTCTACTATGAATGTTGCAACTTGATTCCATCAAAATCTTTCCATTTATGTCATGATTGCCTCAGATCTTGCTTCTCACAAAGCCCGCTTACTCGAATAACAATTTTCTCACTCGAGTAACTTTTAAATCAATGTATCTTCTGATTTCAGCACTTACTCGAGTAACTTTTTTCTTACTCGAGTAACTCACATTTTCAGATTTTGCACACTCGAGTAACATTCATTTTACTCGATTGATTTCAACAATCAGTGGCTTTCTAGAACTTTCACTTACTCGAGTAACTATGTTACTTACTTGAGTAACTCCTGTCTTGAACCTAATCACCTTATTTTTTTTTTGCATTCTTTTAATCATATCTTCTTACCAAGTTTTGTTCATCATCAAAATATAAGAGAATTCAAATGTGAACCTCCTTTGGTTCAAAAAGAAGACCTCTTAAAGACCTTTCAAAGAATTTTTGAAGACATTCGAAAATCTTTTGAAGACCACTGTAAATTTTAAAAACTTTTATATATTTTTGTATACCAAAAGAAGTATGTTTAATTATTATTAAATTAAATTAAAATTTGTGAATATTGTGTAAACCGAAATATGATTAAATCAAATTTTTTATAAAAAATTGTGAACTATTTTTGAAGGCCTATAGAGAAAGACCTTAGATTAAATCAAATTTATTATAAAAAAATTAAAAACTCTCTTCTGAAGACTTTCAAGAGACCTCTGAAAAATCAGAATTTGTTTGTGGTAAAATTCATTTTTTTTTGCAGAAAATTTAATTTCTAGTGAAAATATATCGATTTCTTGCGAATATGATATTTTTTAACTCAGTTTTATTTTTTTGGTAATTTATAAAATTAGTATTTTTAAAAAATATTTTTTAAAACTAATATTTTATTTTATTATAAAAGTGTGATTTTCCCTAAGTTGACATAACAATAGCTAGCCCATTGCCATTGAAAAGTAAAAAAAAAAATGTACGATAAAATTGGAAACTCAACAATATTATTTAATCTACCACAATCTTTTAATCTATCAAAATATAATTTACTTCTATAATTTACTAACTTAAGCTGTCTCAAATAAATATCCCATGCGAATACCCCCATAACATAATATACTATATCTTTGTTGGGTTAAATATCATGTCAATATCTCTATTTTTAGGGAAAATCACACTTTTTTAATAACTTAGAAAATTGATTTTCAAAAACGTCATTTCAAAAGTTAATTTGCAAGAATATCATATTAGAGAAACTGATTTATAAAAATGTCATTTTCGTGAGAAATCCCGATAGTTTCGCGTGAAATTATTTTTTTGCAAGAAAATCAAATCAAGCAGGAAATGTCTTCAGATGTCTCAAATAGAGGTCTCTAGAGGTATCCAACGAATGTCTCTATTACGTGCGATTTTTTGTCAAGGTAAATTTTGGGAGTCAATTTTTTTAAGAAACTTAGCTTAATGAATTTTTAATATATCATTTTCTAAATTATATAAGTTTATAATTTATTTGATTTAACCAAAAATTTTAGACAAAAATAAATCTGGAAAATATTTTTTTAAGGTCTTTAGGGGTCTCCAAAATGTACGATTTTGTGATTAACACAATTAGGGCAACATCGAGGGTTCCAACCCTAGCCACCACCATCTCCCCCCCTCCCTCTCTTACTTTGCGCTGCTGCCGAACCACCACCTCGCACTTTCAAATCACCTTGTTCTTCCTCGTATGGCGAGTGACAAACAAAGCAGTGAAGAACAACACGCGAACCTCCGGCGAGCGACGAGCGAGGCAACAATTGAGAGAAATCGAGAGCTACAAATTTGGCAAAAGGCAACGAAGATCGATGAGGGCGGCTAGGGTATGGGTGGAGTGGAAGAGAGAAGAACGAAGAGAGAGAAACTGAAGAGAGAGAATAAATTTGTGAAAATAGGAAAAGAAATTGAATTTTATCTAATATTGAATCTGATATTTTTAAAAGTCAAGAGTTTAAAAAATGACATTCTTAAAAATTAAAACTAAAATATTATATTATTATAATTTAGAAACTATAGGTTCTTTCTTTTTCTCTTTCGTGGCCTTGAAACTCTCTTTCCCCGTCGCGTCCTCTCTTCGTCTTGTCTTTCCTTGCTTCCGCTTGTCTCCTCGATGTCGGTACAACGTTAGAAGACCTTCAGAGTTCGTTCACTTCTCTTCCGAACGGAGGCTTCCAGATTTATTCTTAAATGGCAACGGCTAGGGTTTCCATGAAACCTTAGCTGATATGTAATATTATTTTTTACTTTTTTTCCCTTGAAGATTTGTTTTTAGATTTTTTTTTGTATTTTAGTCCTTAGTTTATTTTAGTTTTCAAAAGACTTAAAAATTGAAAATTATTAAATATAGTTTAATTTCAGTTTCTTTTTATAAATTTTTCATGTAATGTCCCTGCATTTGTTGTTTTTTTGAAACCCTAGTTGCAGTTCAGGAACCATTGTGAACCATTTAAAATAGTTCATAATGGTTCACAATAATGTAAAATAATAGACCCCTAGGGTTTTTTTGCACTTCCAGTCCTTGTAGTTGTTTAATTTTTATAAATTAGCCCCTGAACTTGAATTTGTCAATTTTTTCAATATTAATTTTAATATAATTTTATAATGATATAATAATAATGTGTTTTGGTTCACAAATGTGGGAACACCATATTGTGAACCATTATGAACGCCAAAATCGACCTTGTGAATTCTTTTTCTTAAGAGTAAAAGTCGTTTAAAATTTTGTAAACTATTGTGAACCGTAAAATTTTTGGTTCACAATGGTTCACAAAATGTTTGTGAACCATTTGCGAAATAAAATAAATTAATAAAATATTATTTAAGCAAAATTTGGTTAAATATTTCTATAAAAATATTTAGACTTTTGAAAAATATGAATTATGTGAAATATTATGAACCGTTGTAAAACTAAAAAAAACTACTACAGATGTGAACAATTATGAACCGAAAAAATTGTTAAAATTGTTGAAATGTTTTAACAAAATATTTTTTAAAAAAAATAGACATTTTTTTGAAAATATGAATGGTGTAATCTATATGTTGACCATTGTGAACTAAAAAACAAAATCTGGACAAAAGATATTTTTTATTTAAAAAAATCAATTCTCAAGAAAAATCAATTTTTTTGTGAAAATTTGGCAATTTCTCTCGTGCTTTTAAAAAAAATCACATTTTGGAGATTGGTTTCTTCCTTGTTTATATTTTTAAAAACAAGTTTTTCGAATTGAAAGAATTAAAAAGTGGCATTTTTGAAGCTTAGATATGTAATTCTTCCACTCCAAACGAGCATTAGTACAGAAATCCGTGTGAAATACTTCTCCATAGAGTCCACAAAGAGGCCCAATCTGCTTGACAAAATTACTCCCATTCAGAACCTAATGTGGGCCAATGAAATTGGGTTTCTGAGACCAGCAATTGGGTGCAATAAGCTTGCCCAGAACCGTGGCCCTTTCAACTCAAGGCCTCAAAGTCAATCAATCTCAGTTAGTGGTAATTACGCGATATAAATAAAAAAGTTTGTAATATTTATTCTAAATCATCGGAGTATGTTTATTATACATGCACTTTATAATATTTTGCTTGTATGCGAGTGACTTTTTAGATTCATAGATATGTATTTTCAAAATCATGGAGTTTTGTTTATATATTATGGTTATGTTATTTATGTAATTTTGTATTTTCAAATTCAATGTATATTGTTTATATGTTATTTTGTGTTTATATGTTGTTTGAATGTTATTTATATATTGTTTAAATGTTGAAAACAACATAAAAAAAATCTGTAATTTATATATTCTTGATGTCTTGTTTATATCTTGTTTACATGTTACATATCTTGTTTATATGTTGTTTGTATGTTGAAAATGATATATAAATAAGATATCAATAATATATAAACAACTTTCAACTAATATATAAACAAGAAACAACATATAAATAAGTTTTAAACAACTTTGTAAAATAAATAGATTCTAAACAAGTTTTAAAAAACATATAAACAAGTTCGTTAATCTGTAATTTATAAAGTTTGGTGTTTGAAATTGTAATTTTGTAATTTTTGCTTAAAATATTAAAAGTGGACTACACGAATTCGCAAATTACTAATATGGGTCGCATGTATGTGAAATGGCCCACCCTCAGTTATTTAGTCTATAGCTTATCATGTTTTTGACAAGTCATTTTGTTTTCCCCAACATACCTCGATTTTTTGGTACCGAAGCTTATTCCAATACTAATGAGGTATATAGCTTATCATGTTCATAATTTTTTTGGGAAAAAATTTGGTGTAAAAAAAAGTGAAAGTATTCACAAAAATACAATATTTATTTTTTCAAAAATATGATTTTCTTTGCATTTGCTACATATTTATTTATTTTTTAAAATATTTTGATATAGTTTTTTGTTTATAGCTGAAGGAATATGTGTATCGGTCGACAAACGAACAACAACGAATCCTGGTTCGACTCATTGGCAGCGGAAGAACAGCAAGGCAGTAAGCACGACAGCAGCGAAATAGGGTCGATTCATTGTTGGTCACGCTAGTAAACCACAATCGGGTTGTTACCGATAGGAGTACTCGTCTATTGCGCAGTCTAGATGCCACTCCGAGATTGGTGCAGGATTTCTGATGGGAAGGAAGAAGAACGTTTTTCTTCTTCTATGGAGAAGAGAGTGGCAACTATATGTGTTGGGAGAGAAAGAATGTAATTTCTTTCTCTGCCTTATTCTCACTATCTGTTTTTCCACACATTAGGCAACTGTAGGGTTTTCTACTTATATAAGATGAGTGGCCCCTAGTTGGGCATTTTTAACCTATTTAGAAAGGTCATAACTAATTACCAATAATTAGTTGGGCTCGGTAGTCGACCCAACAACTAATGGATTCAGGTTCCATCCAATACCGTCATGGGCAGAGCCAATTTTCCAACATCTCCCACTTGCACATGACGGAACCATAACTCGTCATGGATCATGATGGAACTACTACCAATCATGATGAAGATCTCATATCATATACGCAAATAGACCGTGTGACCAGCATACAATAAAAACATATTTTCTATACTCCTGTTAGGGATATATAACTGCTCATATCTCAATCCTGCTATAAGGCATCTCTCGTAGAACAACTTCATTCTACCAAGGTGTATGCAACAACATTACAATCTACTAGAAATGTATGACTTTCTCTAGTTCGTAACCACACAATCGCTTCTTTCAAACTTCTCGATCTCACGAAAACTTTACTCAAAGTTCACACATAATGTGATGCACTACATGAGGGTCGACTTAGCAAACTTTTGAGACTAGTACGAATGCATCTAGAAACAAAATTTTCCTCTTATACCAGACAATCCACATAGCCAAGTTTACTTGCTCAGCTTGCTAACGACAAGCTAAAGTAGCCAAACTCAACTACACGTTTTGAATGTGTTAAGGGTTCTAAGGGTAGGTAGTACCGAGAACCACATGTTCATGACAGGGTCTCACACTAGGAAAAGTGAGATCGTTTATCAATCTTTTTCATCCCTATGGTCATGTATATAGCACACATGGTATGATCATGTGTTGTGGTGTTCTTTCCTTCCCTTGGAGGAGTGCATGTTTATACACAAATTATCAACACCACACAGAAGTTTCGGTTACGATGCATCTCGCCATCTAACCTTAATCCACACCTTAACAGGATTACTTCTGACTTTAAGACAGAATATGATAAATTTTCTCAATTTTAGCATCTGATCGATACTATGATAGACATAGGAGTTTATCCTATGGCGTATGTCATTTTTCATACAACTTTTCTTGCCTTTTTACAATGGGCTCACCACTATAAAATGCAAGACGGTCTCTTGATTATGAATGCGCTCTCTTCTGCATTCAAAAACAACCTCATCTTAGTTCTTCCCTCAACAAACTAGAAAACTAAAGTAAACAAT